>OMLF01003455.1:3152-13373 GCA_900302615.1 Holocentrus rufus | reverse complement strand
ATCCTTGTCTGTCGATTAGATTTTGCGCCTATGTGAGAAACGAGAGTTCAGACGTAGTGAAGATAATGATTATCTACATCTGTACTGTAAAAAAAAAGTCCACTCTTTGAAATTTTGTTCAGTCCAGAGCTGGTGTAACAACTGGGTAAATGCAACTAAGCTCATATTGCTCAACTTTTTATTTATGGAATAATGTTTTCCTGACATCAAGTTTTCCTTCAGTGCACATTAAATAAGTTGATCACTGACTGGAGATCATCATTTTATTTTATTTACTACTGCACCACTGCTTTACTGCAAAAATAAATAAATAAATAAATAATAATAAAAAAAAAATAGCAAGTCACTTAGTCTCATTCAGTTTTAAAATCTTGTTTTTCTTCAAAAAAGTGGAAAATGTCTGCCAGTGGGATGATATAATCCTACTTTTCCGAGAGCAGTTTCAGTTGTTTGAGGATTTGTTTCTGGGAACAAGTATCAATATGTTGAAACAAGGCAGAATAAGACAGATAAGCCCACTAGGATAAAGCAAATGATTTTGATTCAAGAAAATTTGGAAACAAATTAATTAGCATTGAAAATTATTTTAAGACTTAATATGAGACTTCATGGTTTGTTAAGAGAGACATTTTTTGAGGTGCTGGGGTTGTGAAAATACTCAACTTTAAGTTGTATGCAATAGTTTGTTGTACTGCATATTTGAGATTTAGGTACCTTAAAACACTTATTGTGGTGTTAAAGTAGTGTTAAAAGCATTTTGGTTTGCAGCCTGGAAACTGACTGACGGGCTCATTCAAAGCAAAGTTTGCATTTGCAGAAAGCAAAAAACAAAACTACCTGAAACAAAGCATATATATTTTAAAATCCATTTATACATCTGTTTCAAAATATACAAGAACTGTGTTTTTCATACATGCAGATGACATTTCATTCAAAATATATTTTGCACACTTTGCACACTTCCTATGTTTTCCTTCCTTCCAAGTATGTGCAAAATATGTGAGCAACTGTACAACCCCATCTAATGTTGGGCTGTGATATGCTTCTAATAATTGATTATGTGCATCCCTGTGGATCAGTGGTCTTAACTATTAGCCATGCTCATGACTGTGCTGCAAGTACCCTTCCCTCTCTTTCCCATGTTTCTTGTCACCATACACTGTTCCACCAGTGATGTCTGATAAAGTAGAAATTAAGCACTTCATCCCAAAATGAGATATCCACCTTTTGACACCTGTCTTGTGCAAAATGACAGGAATCAAAAAATGAAAACAAAACACTTTTCAGAGAATACTAGGTAACTTATGACTTATGGTCTTGGTTGACAAAATAATGACAAATTTCCAGTGGGGACACTATTCAAGTCGGTGTCTTACTTGACAAAAAATAATATCCTGGAATAGATTTAAAGTGCAAAACGTCTGCCGAGCTCCTCATGTGAAATATGCAGTTGAGTCACCCTGAACTTGCATCACACCGTCCTTAATTAGAAATGCACATCAGATAAGTTCAGCCAAACAAATTGATTAGTCAGACATGTTCCAGCAGTGCCAGCCATGCTGTATTAATTGCTATGCCAACTTTTGTAGTAACCGCAGGGCTTAGTCTGCAATCTTTCGATCTGAGTAATCTTTGCCTTTTAATCTTATGTATGTATACCTCTTTGAAGAAAACTTTCCAGACCAGCCGCATGCATTGGTAACGATTATATAATCCCACAATACCCTTGAGGACCTGCTTTGTTATGATTATGGGTAGTTTGGTGATGTAAGTGGTATTTGTCTGTGTCTCATTCTTAGTGTATTGACTGTCAGGACCATAATTACATTTAAAGAAATTTAAAAACTGGTTGAATGCAATTTTTTTTTTTTTTACATTGTGATTAGGCAAGAAATGCTCCATGTATATCTGCATTATTCAGACTTGAACCTTGTACCTTGTGACTCTCACTGGGATGCCATTGCCTTATTTAATATAGGATGGTAAGCAGTGATGATAACTGGTATATTGTCATACTCTTCATAATGTGTTAATGAACATTTATAGGTCAGTAGATTTTAAATTACGACAAGCGTTGCAAACCCAACTGTGTTAATGTGCTTTTCCTAAATACATGCAAACCAAGAAAATAGAAACTAGAAGAACTAGCAAGGAAGAAACAGAAAGATTCACCGTTGCATATTCTGTTCTGTGCTTTAAATTTAGCATGTTCCTTTTTAGGGTTGGCACACCGTGTGTGAGAAGAAAACTATTTCAGCTTTAAGCAGTGGTTCAAACTCATTTCCACTGGTCACATAGCAACAGCACGCAAACCGAACGCAACTGTCCATGTACAATTAGCCAGGGGATTTGTGATTGATTTACTGTATGTGTGCGGTGTACCACTGAGGAGACTGCACAATATCAACAGGCCCTCTGCTACTTTTTTTTTTTTTTTTGAAGTAACAAAGCAGAAAGATTGGTGTGAATGCGTTTTGTCAAAGGGCTAGGGATGGGAGGGTGTACGTGTGCATGTGCCTGTGTGTTTTACTGCCAAGGGGCCCAGTGATTCCTCTGCATGCTGTCCACATTGTGTGCTGAGTCAGGAGGCTGTCCTGTGGTTTTTCAATCACGGCCTGCATGGAGTGACTGGTTTCTCATTTTGGCCAAAGATAGGACCTACATGCACTGTCACTATTTTTAGTGGCCACACTAGATTTCAAGCCACTAAAGATGAAAAAAATGAAACAAAAAAACGCCCCCTACCTCTTTAACACACAAACCCTCTCTCTTTCTCCCTCTCTCCTGCTCGCGCATGCTCTCATTAACGCACATGCACACAAAAAAAGAGGTCAGTCCCGTAGTTGTGCACCTATGCATGGCGAAACCTGTCACATGCTTCTGTATAAAGTTAGTTTACGTCATTTCCAGTCGGAATGGCTCGCTGTTTCTGTTTCTCATGAGATTCAACAAAGTTGAATCTCATGGAGCTGTGCCCAGCGCCTGCCTCATATCATGCATATTTGATGCATGCTTTGTATTTGTCAGCTGCCATGTGACAAGCATGGCTATTGCCTCATTGCTGTTCCTTTCCACATGAGGTGCACGGATTGAGTAAATGGCTCAAAATGTGGATGCAAGCGGATGCAGCAAAATCACAAGTTACCGCCATTGTGTTATGTCTTACATCGGCGCCCTATTGTATATTGTACTGTTCTGTTTATTTTATTTCTTTTCAGTCTGGGGAGTTAATTCAATTCAGTTTGAATTTTTATTCCCCAGTAGGAGACGTATTTGTTTTTTCAGGCGGGATTCAAGAACAAAAGAGCAGCAGAATGCAGAATGCAGCAACAACAGCAATAAGGCGAGCGGAGGACAAATGCTTGAGCGTGATTTTTTTTTTAATTAGGCAAAAATAACAGAAAAGGTCACAGAGCAAATTCCGCAAAGGACCAAACCATTGTCACACAGCAATAGGACAAAAAGTACTTGTGTAGAATCATATTTACAGTATTTTATCATGCACGCTTTAAAGTTTACGTCCCCAATTTGTTCTTGGATCTACTCATTTGTTCTTACATCCGCAGATTTTTCACTTCAGTTCATGAGCTGATAGGTTCATGAACTTATAGGTTGACTGTTTGAACTTCCCTTGAAGGGAATGACCATGCTGTTAATTATCTAGAAGTCTCTTCCAGGCTGATAGACATTCAATTTAGCTCTGTCTGCATCACTCTGGGCCATCAACGCATGTGTGATTTTTCAGAAACAACAACAACACTCCACCAACACTCTGTCATTTGCTTAAAAAAACATTCACGCACCACATTAATCATAATAATCCAGCATCTCCTGTGTTGAATATAAAGTGAGCGTTGTGTTAGGGAAATTGCTGAGGCAGGCAAATTTTTTTCTTTTTTTCCCGCTTTTTCTCCACAGTCTCATTTTCAGCGAACGCTCCGTGTTTTCCTTTCACTTGAGAGGAAAAGACGTTGGTTAATGATGTGTGTAAACTCTTTCTATTCCTCTCATGAAAGCTCGTGTTGAGTGTGATTGTGAACAGAGAGATATATTATCTTGCAAGCTGATGTTTTGACATGTAACCTACAACTAAACACTCTTGACTAAAAGGGGAATGCATAAGAAAGTAGCTTTTTCTTTTCCATTTTCTGTCGTGCGGAGATGAACAAAGCGCATATTGTGAAAAATGTAACCAAAGCACAGTTGATTTTCCCAACCAATTCAGCCCCAGGAAGTCAAAAGTACCCTTACCATGAGAAAGAAAATACCTACGCAAGATATTTTTAATCCTTCTGCAATATTTTGGTCAACAATGTATGTGCCAGTCTCAGGCGGGATATTGTGATTTCAGATTTTACCTTTTTTTTTAGCCTTTTATCACCAAATTGGCCATGTATTGTTAAACATTTCCTGGAGGAAGATTACAAGCATATTTCCTGGGTCTGGAATCAGGAGAATTGAAGGCATGCGAGGAAAGCCCGTCAAGGATTGTCACTTTTTTTTTTCCCTTTAAATGTAATTATTTGAAATCTCCCAACGGCACAGAAGAGTAGAAAACCAGATTAGACATTGCATTTTCCCCTGCACCCTTTATGAAACAGCCGCAGACCATCTTCCACAAGTTCCCCCTGTGTGTGTCTGTTTTTTTTTTTTTTTTTTTTTTTCTCTGAATGCATAGATGTAAAAGGATGGATATAGCCCAGGATTTCCCAACAAATTCAAAGCTTTGCCAACTGGCTTACATGTGCCTAAAAATGGGCAAAATTTCTATTTACAATTGGCAAATTATCTTTAAAATCTCAATAGGTATTAATACCCTCCCTCAGTAATATTCAGCTAATTACGAGGAGTCCGTTGAGACCTTAATTGTGGCTTTAATTTCCTGAATTAAACTGTACATTACTCTTAATTGCTGGCTTTTCTTTTTAAAGAGGGGGGCTGATTGTGCGCTGGCTGTCTGATATAGATGTTTTTGCCCAAATTTGATAACCAGCTGTGGAATACCCCTTTAAGTTCCATCAAGTTTTTGGTTGTGGCAATTCACAGAGGTCACCGAAAGTTGAGAAGAACTGCAGTTCAGACAAAAATTGCGAGGAAGCAAAGAAATGCAAATTTGTTCCGAGATAACATTGATGCAACCCCCGCCCCCCTCCAGCCCCCCACGCAATGAAATCAGGCCAGAGCTGTGGAACAGACTGTGGCGACATCAGTCATTACATTCTGGCGCTTAGGCCCGATATAACAGAAATCACACCACTCACCTAATGAGGGCGCTGTAAAGAAAAGGTCAACATTTTGTTTTTGTTTTTGTTTTTAAATGGATTGTGATATCTCAGACATTCCTGGTCTCATTTTGACAAAACCTGCAGGGATGAAGCCTTTTGGCACTGTGTTTTGGTGTTTAAAAAAATACACCAGTTGGCCTGAAGGGGTCTTATTTTTAAAAGTCAACATTTCATATTTTGAAAGGCCCTCATCGTCACACCATAAGTCCAATTAACAAAAAAAAAAAAAAATGCATCTGTACAAATTGCCCCAGTTGGCCCAGAGAAGGCACTGTAATTAAATATATCACAATATATATAGAAATGCTTTTTGGCACTGTGCTCTAGTGTTTATTAAAGATATTACACTGACTGGCCTGATGGGGTCGCTATATTTAAATGTCAAAAACTGCTCCAGTTTGGGTGAAAAATGAAGCAGTGATGCATCTTGTTGCTGATAGCTGCATCATTCACGGGGAGACGACATCACGTCTATTCTGGCATCAGAGAAACTGCTCTTAACAATGCAGGAAGTTCAGCTATTTGTGTATATGACTCTGGTGTGGAGCCCATTCTTCAATCCAGCCATTTAACTCGGTTGCTAAGGCAACTGGCTTTCCCGGGTGATAGCGGTGATGAGGGAGCGATCGCTGATAAGTTGAGACTATCTGACTTCAAGACAGGCCACAAGTTTCCCCCCTCGGTGCAAAACACTTTAGTCTTATTTCAGCACAAAGGATGCTGCATTATGCAATACTTTGCAACAGTGGAGCGCCGGGTCCACACCAGTAGCATGTTTAAGATGAAATGGGCTGTGCACTTTAATGCAACTAAATACACACCGACGACAACTTTCTGTTCATTTTTCACAAGAAAGTGGAATCTGTGCCTTTTTTTTCAAAACAACGTAAGGAAACAAATTCTTTTTTCATTTGTGTCATTTTTTATGACCTTGTTTTAAAGAAGACCTATTAATATGTACAGAAAAACAGATCAGACATATTGTATTCTGTCCTGGTAAACCAACACTGATGTCATCATTTGGTCATCTGTACAATGGAATGAATGTAGCACTGATGTTTTTTACATAAAGAAATTGTCTGTCCTGCAAAGTCTCACATCAGAAATGCCAAATAGTTAATGTCAGGAATATTAGAGTCGTTGACTGCCTGTGTTATGTCGTCTTTTTGCACCTTCACCATCTTGTTAAAGGGCAGATAGACATTTTACACTTTGCCAGACTGAATGGATTTGAACTTTACTGTTTCAATAACTGAAGGAGCCACACAATTAAAACCATTTAAAGGATAAGTTTGGCCGTGCGCTGTGAAGGAGCCAGCTGTCGACGTAAAAAAAAAAAAAATAATGTAGTATTCACCACCACTTGTCCTGAGGAGAACAGTTGAATGATTCAGAATCCTTTGGTAATAATCACACCTTTCAAAACATGGGAGAAACGGTAAGAATATTAAGTGTCTCTTAATGTAGTAAAATGATGCCAATAGATTGCCTGAGATGATGCAGCTGTACACCTGTAATTGTACTTCCACACCTCTGAATTCAAATTATAAAAGAAACCGGCCACTGTCTGAATTGCGGGCAGACCATAACAAGATAAAAAAAAAAAAAAAATACCCTGTTTTCCGGCCAGCCGTCACTGGGAAATGATTGTTGCTCGCCATTTCCACACCTTCCCAGTTCCCACTCAGAAAGTTCGACACAAATTGCACCATAACAAAATCCTGAGGGCCTACAGCTCGCCTCTGGATGGCTGTTAGCCAGGTCGAACATTTCCTTATCTGCCCGAGTTATGCCTCCGTTGCATCATATTGTCAGGGAAGTATGGGAAGTGCAGCCATGACGCCCCTCTGAAACTTGTCCTATTGGATTCACAGCTCTACCGGCAGATTCATGTGTGCTAAAGAATACAGAGGATGAAATCGGGAGCTTGGAATTGTGTCGTGCGTCTGTCCACTCATGAAAAGTGAAATCATACGTTAACACCTCATACACCACCCATGCATTGTTACAGCATTTTAAAAAATACACTGATTGGCATACTGGAGTGCTATGATTCAACAAATACACTGATTGGCCTACTAGGGGCAAGTGTGACTAACTGCAACCTGCAGACCAGTACACAACATGCCCCCTTTGTGCAACACACACCCACATTAGCACAAGAAACACCTATGCCACTGAGGTTAAGGTTAAGGCAAGTGATGGGGCAGGACATGTTTTGTACTGCAGGCTGCAGACAGACCCCTGACACTGGGGGCGCTATAATTAGAAATTACAGTGACTGACCTACTGGGGGTACTATAATTAAAAATTAAACTGATTGGCCTATTGGGGGCGCTGTAATTAAAATAATAAATAATAGTGATTGGTCCATTTGGCAGCATCATTAAAAAAATGACATGGTTCGCATCAGCAGACGGAATCATTGATTGATTACATGCATATTTTAGATTTTTCTCAGTTGTGTCTAAATGGTCCTTACTTCAGGAAATCCTCTGCAATGTTGCACCATGCATCTTTAACTCAAGCATGTTGTTTTTTCAGGTGTGATATAAGTGCAAATGTTGCATAATGAAGATGATTACATATTGTTATGTTGAATAAAAAAAACAAACAAAAACAAAACAAAACAAAACTTTCACAACCCCTGTGGCCTATATGGCATTTCCCTTCATGGTCTATCTTATCTTTGCTTCACAAAGCCATGAAACGTTTAAGTGCTAAGTATGGGTATTGATTTTTGTTTACAGTGCAAGTTCAAAATCCATCTTGATCCACTTCAACAAATAAACAAATACATAAAAGTGGAAACCTCAAAAGCAAAAAAATAAATCAAGATTGGCATTGGATGTATAGTCCAATCAACCATTTTCACTTTGATCACTGTGATCTGGAATTTCTTATTTTGAGAGGGAGAAAAGGAGGGGGTGGGGTACGCATTGCTTCTTGTTTGGTACATCTTTTTCTTGGATTTCTGAGACAAATCAAGGCTAAACACGACCTATTTGCAATCATTCCTCAGGACTTCTCTCCCTGCATGTCTTTTCTTTTTTTTTCTTTGAATTAGGGCTTAAGATCTTTCTCCGTAATGTATTCTTCAATCTCCATCCACAATCCACAATAACTGTATTCGTTTACCAAGAATAGAAGTCGTGCAAAACTCAGTCCTATAAACATATCTAAGTTGATTATCTAGTTTGTTTTTGTCAACACTTTTTTTTCTGTTCTCGATCCTAGGTTGGAGAGAAGTGATGCTGGGGGGTCCTCCGCTCAGAGCGCGGTGAACGAGCGGGAGCGGGAGCGCGCGTATAGGAAGGAAGGCAAGGGAAGGAAGGAAGGAACTGAGGCAGATCAGTCGCCAGCGGAGCCCAAGACGGCGGATGAACGGAGCCGAGTGTGTGTGTCGCCCTTGTCGTTTTTACAGCAGCTGAAACCTCCGTCCGGCAGCCGAAACCTGCCCAGAAAAATGATGCTCAAACTCGTCCATCTCCTCGGGATGCTCGTCTGCGGCAGCCAAGGTAGGGACGCGCAGTGTGTGTGTGAAATCCTCCGGCTTGGTGACTTTGTGGATAAGTTGTTGTATTTGCTATCGTGATCTGCAGCAGGGAGAGCCGGGCGCCTGCTGGAGAGAGACACAGAGAGAGAGGAGAGGGGAGAGAGGGAGAGAGAGGTGGATTGTTTAACTGGACGTTGTTTTGTAGTTGAAGCACGTCTTCCAAGGGCCAGAATGCTTTCTTACTGAAAAGGGGGATTATGATGGGATCCTCTTTGGGTGGGTGAGCTGTTGAGATATACACTCTCTCATTACCCGCACCAAAACTGTTATCTTCAACATATGACATGGGTTAGACTCGCTGTCTTTCTCTATCTCTCTCTTTTTATCTGTAGGAGCAGCTTCTATAGGCTTCTGTATTGGAGGCTATCATGGACATTTGGAAAGAAGCGTCCTGATTCAATGATTAAAATCGAGGGATGTCGCTTAACTCTAATTGGCAACCCACTGAACTGTGGCGACATTAATTTGAATTGCATATTCCCAGGGAAAAATGTTTGCCTCTGTTTAAACCACCGTATTCATTGCGCTCCCTCTCTCTCCCACTATCTCTCTCTAAATCCTGTAGATTGAGGAACTGACTGGATGGTGAAACGCATCTCCCTTTAGTGCCTGCATATTTTTTACGCAGGCGGTTAACTACAATATTGGGCCCGTCATGCGGCTACATAGAGTGAAATGGCTGGGAAAGTTTGGGGGAATGGGAGCTGCATTTATTTATGACAGCAGTTGCAGAATGCAAATGCGTCCGTGATTGGATTTCGTGTGCGCGGCGCACCTGATCTCTGATAGCGGAGGGGTGACTGGCTGTGGTGGGGTAGTGGAGGCATGGAGACAAGTGAAGATCTTACCTGTCTGTCTGCTTGTGAACGACACTGATTGAAAGCGTTTGCACAGTCGATTCTAGCTTGCTTTCTGTTTTTTCCCCCTTCTTTCTTGCATTTGTGGATGCTTCTTAACTCCGCGCTGGTCAGCCAAGCGCGCCGCCGTGTCCCGCGGGGTGAGCCTGGCGTGCGCTGCAAAAAATATCATCCTTAAAAAAAAATTCCCCTTAAAGTACGTGGAAAAATGTGCTAGATGAGTACATGCATCCCTTATGTTTCAAATGCATTGTCACTCGGTTCGGAATTGTTTAGAAGTTATAGTCAGTGTCCTGAGACAAGGCCGACTGTTCTTATTTTATCAAGAAAATTACGCTTGATTCAAGGTATTTTTTGGAATATGATAGTTTGCATGCGTATTACAGGGGTTGTCTCGTCTTCTTGGCTTCATATTTCAGTTATGTCAAGAAAAATAAGCTCTCGGGACTAAATATCAGTTAAAAATGTTGGGTATGTTTTTTGCAGTGTGGCCACATTCGGTTCCTGGCGCACAACGGCAGGG
>OMLF01003428.1:8678-21240 GCA_900302615.1 Holocentrus rufus | reverse complement strand
ATGAACAGAGCCGCTAATGCAGATCAGCCACAACCTGACAGCATGAGCATCAGCAGATAAGCTCTCAGGATATATAACCCCAACACACACACACACACACACACACACACACACACACACACACAGACAGACACTTTCATTGGTGATGTTTGCCCTGCCCCTACTTTGTTTTGTTGTTGTTGTCTACTGGCCAATACGTAATTCAAGTGCAACAGAAGAACAAGAACACTTATGGACATTCATAATGTTTATTTCATGGTTCTTCAGTTGTCAGTGTATTTACATATACTTACAGGTTATTGTGATATCACCTATACTTGAAGATAGTGTAATTTATCTGATACTACAACAAGCATTTTGTTGATTACCTCAGGAAGTCATTTATTAAGTATATCCTATGTTGAGAAAGCAGAATAAATCCTGGAGTCAAGCTGAACACAAGTTTAAGTTTTCTGTTTCTTTGTTTCTTCATACAGCTGCAGGGTTAATGAACACACCCCTCCCTGACACCCTCCAGGCCAGGGGGGCAATCCACCTGCAGAGGATTTCTATACCTATAGCATATTCTTATTGCCTGCTATAGTGTATTGGTTAACAAAATGACCAATGCAGTTCCAGTGCCATCTACATGGCAAACTGACTGGAGCAAATGTTGCCTCTGTCAAAACGAGACAAAGGAAGCTCTCAAATCACCACCAATGCATTATCCAAGTAATCATAATGGTTATACCATGATTGCCACCAATGTTCCTCTCTTTCAAGCCATCAATGAACTCCCAATGGTTCTTGATCCAACAAGACTGGATGAGGGTAATGGCATAGAGAAAACACTTAAAAGGAACAAGGCAAAGTACCACCAGACCTGTTGCCTTCTCTTCAACAACACTAAACTGCTGGTCAAAGTAATCATCTGGCAGAAGGGTGCACAAAACTTATAAGAATCAACCATGAAGGCCGAGCTTCAGAATGCCTCCTATGTGAAAAAGAAGCTCCAGCATTTGAACTGTGCCAGGTGATAACATTGCATCTTAATGAAAGATTGAATGAATGTGCTCGAAGTCTGAATGATGGAAAATGTCTGGCAAAACTGAGTGGCAGGGATGCTATTGCACAGGAGTTCAAGTACCATGTTGCATGTTTGCCAGACCTGTATAACAGAGAGAGGACCCACCTGAGAGCCATGAAGAGACAGCAACAGTACGTGGGAAGTAACAATGAAGAGACATACCCTCTGGCATTTTCAGAGCTAGTAATCTACATTGTGGAGACCAAGTCTAACTCTGAAACTCCTATTGTCTTCCGACTAGCAGACGTGGTGAACTCAACTCAGATTTGGTGCACCAAAAACAGACTTAGCAATTGCCCAGTTGCTACAGTACAACTGCTATGCAAGGTACAAAGAAGGTGCAGCAACTCGCAGACACTCAAAATATCAGGATACCCCTTTTCCTCTTTACATGGGAATGTCTGTCTATGCCAAGACCAGAAAGAGATTTTTGATGGAATTGCTTCATGACCATGGCATCAGCATATCTTACGACAGAGTGCTGGAGATATCTGCACAGTTAGGAGATGCAACAGTCAAGAAGTATGTTGCAGATGGGATTGTCTGTCCACCAGTTTTGCGAAGAGGATTGTTCACCACAGCCGCCATGGATAACATAGACCATAACCCAACTGCAACAACAGCAACCACCTCTTTCCATGGAACCAGCATTTCAGTTTTCCATCCAACCAAAGATGACAGAGGGGAAGAGCATGAACAACCCAGATTTGGGGAAGAGAGAGTAAAAAATGTTCCAGAACTTCCTGATTCCTTTACCAACATTCACCCTGCCTTCTCTGCAAAGAAGAAGCCATCTCCTCCACATGGTGGTATGATTGACCCAGATGCCACTCTGCTGAGGCTACAACTGGGACATGAATATGAATGGCTGTAGAAGGTCACAATGATTGACGGCTTGGATGGGGAGGTGAACGTCACCTGGTCAGCCCACCATGCTTCAATGAAGAGAAGCCTGCCATTTGAAGTGAGCATTACATCTCTGTTACCTCTTCTTCAAGATCAGGCTCACTCAGTTGCCACAGTAAGGCACATGATGAAAAAGGTCAAGGACATAGTGACTTTCCTGAACCCAGGTCAGGTACCTATCATTGCTGCTGACCAGCAAATTTATGCAGTAGCAAAGCAAATTCAGTGGCAGTTTGTTATCATGTTTGGAGGACTACATATTGAGATGGCTGCACTGAAGTCAATTGGCTGTCTTTTTCGGGGAAGTGGCTGGACTGCAGCCCTCATGGAGGCAGGGATAGCATCTCCTGGGAAAGCAGAATCATTTCTAGTGGCTCCAAGTATCACCAGGACAGGTCAGGCACATCAGATAACAGCATGCAGTCTATATAAGCTTCTTCAGACAGCTTACACTGTTTACTGCAATGAAACAGTTGGTAGCTCCCAGGAAATCTCCAGCTTTAAAACTTGGTGTAATAGTCCCAAACAGCAGAGTCCCCAGTTTCAATTCTGGCATCTGGTATTGTCAATGGAGCTAGTGATCCTGCTACTGATCCGATCCTTCAGGGAAGCCAACTTCACCCTGTACTGTCATTCATTGGCTGAGCTGATACCATACTTCTTCGCTAACAACAACATGAACTATGCACAATGGCTTCCAAACCACCTGAGAGATATGCTGACCCTGGAAGAGAAACACCCTCAGATGGCACAGGAGTTCTGTAGTGGAAAATTTGTTGTTCACAAATCGTGTCATGAGTTCTCAGCAATGGCCATTGATCAGGCTCATGAGCAGGCCAATGCAGTCATTAAGACTGATGTGGGAGCAATTGGCATCACTGAGGATCCATCAGCACTCAGAAGATGGATGGTAGCTGGCCCTGAAGTCAGTCACTTAGTTGCACAGTATGAGGCAGTATTCGAAGCCAAAGAGACAAATGAACATGCCAGCCACCATGAACAGACTCGGCGAGCTCAAAAAGTGTTCCTTGAGTCGAGAAACTCTTCCATGTCATGACAGATATGGGCAATCCCTTCCAGGAAGACAGTTGGGACCTGTTGTCACTGACATGTTGGCAGACATATCCACCTTCTACGAACCAATCAAGACACCTCAGTAGCAGTAATAGACTTAGCTCCTACGACGCGGAGGACGAGGAGATCCGCCAGGAATCTGGATTTCTGCTACGTTTTGAGGGCGTCTGCAGCTAGTCATGGGTGTAAAGACGAAGGAGCTACGGTGCTAATGCTAAAGCCGGCTGTGAAGCATCAGACCACTGGAACACTGCATGGCGCCCAACGCAGTGGAGGTATGTGTAGCGCTACAAAGTTTAATGGCCATTTAAGTTGTGTGCACACATAATTGGGTATAAATCCAATGCACTGGTTGCTGAAGCTGAATGCACTGGTTGCTGAAGCGGGCGGGCAGTAGACTTTGTATTGACTGTTTGTTGCAGCGAACAACTTATTGGGTGACTTTTCATCATGGAGATACGCAACGCGACGTCGGACATAATTGCCGGGACTGGTGGGCGAACTGCTAGTAAACCCAACAGTGTGACTAGTGGTTTTGAAACACAAACTCAAAATCTGGTTGTTAAGCTCACTGCAAAAGCGCTTGCTGATAAATTGGACAGGTTGCAAAATGATAGAAAAGCTAAGCTAAACAAAGCAAGCAACATAAGAAAATCAGTGCAAGGTTTAATGTTAAAGGGTGATAACACACAGGTGCAGAATGTTATTGGAGAACTGATTGAGGTATGTGATGAAGCAAAATTCACACATGAATCTCTGTTGGGTTTTTTGCCATGTGATGTAAGGGAAAAGCATGCAAGCATGCAATGTCTAATGATGAATGTATTGCTGATGCAAAAATGTGGGTTTCATGCAATGAAGGTAATGCACTTGAAAATGGTAATAAATGACAGCGTTTCCAATGTTGGAAGCAAACACTCAAATCAGTCAACAGTTGTAAATCAAGTACTACATCCTCTGCAAGGATAAAGGCGGAGGCAAATAGAGCTGCACTTGTTACTCATGTCGCAGCTTTAAAGGAAAGGCGTGCTTTGGAGGAGCAGGAACAACAGTTGAGGAGGAAAAGAGAGCAGCTTGATTTGCAAGCTGAACTAGCTGCGTCTACTGCTAAGTTGGCACTATTACAGGGCTCTGATCTGAAAAGTTCTTCTCAAGAACCTTCAAATGGCATGAATTCCTATTTTGAAAAGGAAAAAAGGAAAATGGAATCTGTCAATGTCTTGAACCCTATGGCAATGGAATACAAGCCTAGATCATGGAAATCAACACAACAAAATGACAGGACCAAGTGGTCATTGCCATCCAGTAAGTCACTAGATGTGCGACCAAAAGAAACTGAGCCATGGTTGGAAACTGATGGGTTGTTAATGGTCCACTGAATGTAAACAGTGGTGCTTTGGAGGCGGAACTCCCTCTGTTGCAGTGAACAGGATCTCTGTGTGCGAACTGGAAGAAATGCTGAAGAAACAGTACAACTACGAATTCAATGAAAGGGCTAGGGAGGAGAAGGAAATGTCCAGAGAAGAACTCAAGTTTTTGGAAACTGTGGAGCACTCAGCAGTACTTCAACATGGGAAGTATTGTTTGAAGTTGCCTTTCAAGAACAAGGAGGTCCATCTGCCCAACAACTTTGCAGTGGCTAAGCAAAGGATTCAAGCTTTGAGGAAAGGTTTCTTAACAACAAACAGTTGCACCAGGAGTATGCAGTTTACATGAAGGAGCTCATTGGTAAGACCTATGCAGAGCGTGTACCTCAGCAGCAACTGCATTGTGGGAATGGGAAGGTGTGGTACATCCTTCACCATGGTGTCTACCATCCAAGGAAAGGATCCCTTCGAGTTGTATTGACGGTGGTGCTACATTTCAAGGGGCATCATTGAACAGTGAACTCTTTCAGGGTCCTAACCTCACCAGCTCCCTGCTTGCAGTTTTGACTTGCTTCAGACAGGAACATGTGGCATTCATGGGTGACAGTCAAGCTATGTTCCACCAGGTGAAGGTTGCTGAGGAAGACAGGGATTTTCTTCACTTTCTCTGCTGGCCAGATGGAGATGTCACGAAGGACCTTGTAGAGTTTAGAATGATGGTAGACCTGTTTGGTGCTGTCTCATCTCCCAGTTGCGCAAGCTATTCCCTGAGGAAAACTGCTGATGATAACCAATCTGAGTTTCCAGCTGAAGTGCTTCAATCTGACAAGCAGAATTTCTATGTGGACGACTGTTTGAAGAGCTCAGACACTGTAGGAGAAGCTATGCAGATGATAAGAGATCTTGTTGCTGTGTGTCAGAAAGAGGGCCTCCTCTTGGAGAAATGGATCAGCAACCATCGTGTTGTTTTGCAAGCCATTACAGAGGATCAAAGGGCCAAAGACCTTAAGGAGTTGAATCTGGACAGAGACAAGCCTCCAGTGGAAAGAGCTCTGGGTCTACAGTGGTGTGTGGAGACCGACTCTTTCAGATTCAAGATGGAGGTAAAACAACAGTCTCTCACCAGAGCTCTGTAGGAGAGGTTGTGGATGGGATGATGCTTTACCACAGGACATCCTAAATCAGTGGAAAAAGTGGTTGGAAGACTTGGACTTGCTGGCTGCATTCAATGTGGACAGTTGCATTAAGCCAGCGGACTTTGGAGAAATCAAACATGCCCAACTACATCACTTTGTCGATGCCAGTGAGTGTGGATATGGAATGGTAACATACATCCGGATGTTAAATCAGGAAAACCACAGCCAGGACACATTTCTGCTGGGTAAGGCTAGAGTGACACCATTGAAGGCTGTAACTATTCCCTGACTTGAGTTGACAGTGGCCGTCCTTGCTGTCAGAGTGGATTCTTAAAGGAGTGTTAAGTACCTTAATAATGAGGACAGGCGGTTTCACACATTTGTGGCCAACAGAATCTCATCCATCAGAGAAGCATCTGAACCCTCACAGTGGAGACATGTCAGTTCCAAAGACAATCCAGCTGATGATGCATCAAGAGGAACAAAGGTTTCTGACTTTCTAAAGAATAGTAGGTGGCTTGAAGGTCCTGCATTTCTTTGGAAGCAGGAGGAGGACTGGCCTGAAACTGTGTTGGAAGTCTCAGTGGACTCTAATGACAAAGAGGTCATAGGGGGCAACAGCAAATGCCATCAATGTGTGTGATGTGTCTAGTACTGACCAGCTCATTGCTTACTTGTCTGATTGGAGCAGACTCAAGACAGCAGTTGCCTGGTTCCTCAGGTTTAAGGTCTTGTTGTTGACGCAGAGTTGCCTGAGAAAGCAGCTGGAGGCTTCTGTGGCTAACCATTCGGAAGAAACCAGTCAGGACAGTTTGAGGCAGTCTGAAGGACAAAGGGTCACAGCGACTTCCATGGGTGGCATCTTGACGTTGGATGATTCTTGAAAAATGCAAACAACAAACAACAAAAAACACACAACTGATTTTTTTTACCTGATTCAAGGTACCGAAGAGGAGCAACAATCTTTCTGCCAGTTTCTACTTCCTGGTCACTCTCCAAATTTGAAGTTACTGTTGCTTGGTTTACCTTGTCTCTGGCCTTGTTGTAGGTGTCTACAAAATATGGGTGGAGACCAGAGCAGAGAGGCAGACAATATATGTGTAAGAATTGTTATACATGTATAAATACTTAGACTGTTATAGCCACATTGATGCTTAATTTATAAGCTTATGTTAAGTAATAAAAAAAACTGTTACTGCCACACTTTAGGCTAAGTAATAGGCTTATGCTCATTGACAGTAAGATCTATATTGAGAAAAAATATTTGAATTAAAAAAAATTGATTTCTAATGCCACATTATGAAATTTCTATTCAGTGCATTACTCATGTGCCACAATGATTTTGAAATGAAATAATAATGCTATATGAGACTGACAATTTGGTCTATTGGTGGCACTACAGGGAAGATCCTGGGATCACCAACATTAACAGGTTTCATCCTCTATGCAACATGACTTTTGACAAAATATTTCATGTCAATCCACCAATCAGATTTTGAGATGTCACTCTCGACTTAAGAGCAGACCAAACCAGCCGACCGCCACAGTGAGACCTGATTCCCAGCAGGCCAGATAAAAACAGTTGTAATTTCATTTAAGTTTAGAATACTCAGAATACTGACTAGAATACTGAGTTTGCAATTTTTTTTAAAAATTGAGATCACTGAGTTTGATTAGAGTGAACAAAGTTGGCTCTCCTCAAAGCCATGATACTGCCTTAGTTCTGAAGATGAAACAGTATTATACAAGACCTGTGCACGTTAAAACAGTGACTTGACATTTGGCCCAACGTGTTTTGTCTGGTATCTCTCTCCTTTTGATTTTGGCAGTGACATTCTTCTGTGGGCAGTAGCAAAACACAGCCTGCAGAAAATAGAAA
This sequence comes from Holocentrus rufus, assembly GCA_900302615.1. Taxonomy (NCBI): domain Eukaryota; kingdom Metazoa; phylum Chordata; class Actinopteri; order Holocentriformes; family Holocentridae; genus Holocentrus; species Holocentrus rufus. The sequence goes on along the minus strand of OMLF01003428.1, from coordinate 13,812 downwards.
ATAGAAAAATATTAATCTTTGTACAATAAACAATATATGAGGTATGACCAAGTCCACTTTACCCAAGCCCCAAAGTCTTGAAGCACACTTGTCATGACAATTTTTTGTGCACAGTTATGACTGTATGATAAAGAACCTCTTGTGGTTGAAGTGACTTTGAAATTTTGAAAAATATTTGTTATTGCTACTTCCACGCCCTCACTCCATTCATTGTCTAGCTCGCTTGACCATTGCTGCTCCGATGGCCGGTGAAAAACTCCAGGAGGTTCATTGTGTTTTCTGGTTGAGTTTCTAAAACACACTGTTGATGAAGAAAGTCAACAGAACACAGAGCAGACACACAGGAGAACAACACTGTAAAAAGTGTCAGAGGCTGATGGGATCTGTCAACAAGCGAGGGTTAAAATAGGTTCAACAGCCTGATGCTTCACCACTGTGAAACATGAAGTGTAAAACAGCCGTCACTGTTTCATACGTCAGCGGACTAATCTGCCTAATCTTCTCTGGTCTTTGGACGAAGATCAAACTCATCATGGAAAACCCCTCTCACCCTCTCTACAACCAGTTGTGGCACAAAGCAACAACAACTATCTACTTTATAGAGACACTGTGTCCCTACAAACGCCTGGAAGAGAGCTGCACTTTACCAGTTGACCTCTTCTGGTTAGAATATAAATTCTTGGCTGCAGGAAGCTGAATATTTTCAGTTCAGCGCAAGTTTCGTCTTGTTGAACACTGTGAATATTCAGCATCTGACCAAGGAGAAACATTTGCCGCAGAATGATTCAAACACACTGAGACATTTAAATTGGTGGTGGATGATGGATGGAGTGATGAACTGGTGGCTGGAAAAGGCCAACGGCTTTTCAAGCGAGGCTTTGTGAGCGACTGGGTGGCCGACCGGTCATCTGCACTTCTCATTTTTAATCCGCAGCGCTTTGTGGTTTGGCTGAACAAGAGCAGAAGTCATGGCTGAGCTTCACAAAAGCATCTCAAGATGTCATTTACAGACTCTGACTCACCTCATTTGCAGTGCAGGACTCATGATTTTACACAGACAGCATTCCACAGATGGCGATTTTGCAGAAAGAGGTCCAGTTCTACATCAACTCGACCGGGCAGAATATTTTTACAGTATGATATTATTGCCTGGTAAAAATGTATTCGTGGTAAATCAGCTTTGGAAACTGTTCTGAGAAAATACCGACATCCCAAATTCACAGAACGATGCAGGCAGCAGCTGTGGACGGTGCGCCTTAACCTCAACTTTTTATTTTGTGTCTGTTTAATGTTCTGCTGGACCATGTGGAAGGATTTTGGAAAACAAAACCCAGTTCTGGTGCTAGACTTGCTCAGTTTGTCTGGTTTTGTGGAGGACTGCTGCCAAAACTGGGCAAAGACATAAACAAACTCCCTGTCCAAAACTTAAATTAAACCAAGTATAAACAGTTATGTTGACTGTAGTAAAAACGTTCAGCCTGTAATGAGCGCCACAGTAAAAAATATTAGATGTGTTGTTAAAATCATCATTGATAACAGGAATATTTGCATGAATGATATGAAAAATTTGTCCATTTTCAGCCCCTAAAATTGTACTTTACTTCAAATAATAATAATAAAAAAATAGTCCATTATGTATATGGATGGCATTACATAGTTTGTGAGTGAAGATCTGATAATCCCCGATATTCCCTCAATGTATTTTTTCCATACACTATTTCCAAAGGCCATTTCAGATATTGTTTACTGAACATGTAGTATCAGATTATTTTGTTCATATATCAAAGGATATGAACGAGTTTTTTTAGGCAGGTGTTGTGATCTCGTGTTTTGAGATGTTGTGATTTGACTCAACAAAATTCTTGCAACCAAAGAAGTTACATCTGAAATAATTGAAATGATCTCATTATCTCACTACATTGGTTGGCAGATTTTTATTTTTAACACTTTATTTGGACCGTCCATTGTTAATATTCAACTTTGTATCGTTAGCATTACAGTTATATTGATACTAAGTTGATTCAAAGTATACAGTAAAATGAAACAAAGTTCATAGTAACATGAATATTAATATTGGACCATCCAAATGAATTTCACCTGGTTTTTTTTTTTGTTTTTTTTCAGGAGTTCTTTTTTGTTTGTTTGCTTGTTTGTTTACAGTGAAATAGTCGATTTTTAATTCACCCAGAGGTTAGCCAGTTGAATGTTATGGATATTCAGTGTTGGACCAGGAGAAACATTTATCGCAGCTTTTTGTTGCCTGTGGGAAGAGATTCAGCCTTCTATGGCAGGATTAATACACAGATTCAGACGCTTTTGCATCAAACATCAATATTGATAAGTGGATTATACTGTATGAGGACAGGCAGGAAGTTAACTTTTCCCCCATTAGGCACTGAGGCTGATGGACTCCAGAATACACCAGTTGCTTAATGTTCAAGGATGTAAAAGAAGCTCCTGGCAATGATTAACTACCTGCAAAGTGTTTGGAGGAGCAGAAAATGTTTGCAGCTGTAGCTTTTTTGGAAGGATTTTTCTGATATCTATTTAATCCCCCTCTATGATTCCATGCACAATTAATAAAAACAGACTATAATTGTTAGTTCAGGCAGAGTTGAGGCATTTGAAAGCTTTGAATATCCAGATTGTGAGCGGGGGAGATGATTTACCACGAGCAGAGGCTTCACCCTCTGCACGATTAAAACACTCAGACGAGGCTGATGGATGAAGCGGATGTACGGGCAACAACTTTAATACTGACGGATTTCGGAAAATGCCAGGCTTTTTCCTTCCCTCTGGCTAAATACTTTTGTGTCTGCTGAACGATTTCAGATGTTTGAAAGACAGCAGCAACTGGCAAATGAACCGAAGCTGATGGATAAATACATAAACCTGGCAGGAGGGTGAACCTCATGTAAACCCTGGGTCTGTGCTCTCCACCGAAACACGATAACCCTGCAGGCTGCAGGCCTGATGCCTCCCCGAGTCTGAAATGTAAAGAGTTAACAGGAGAGCTGACTGTGGAAAATGTCTGGCTTATTGTCCCTTCAGGCAGATGGCTTTCTCCCCCACACAGCGAGAGAAATGAAACCTCAAACGCAGGAAGACGTGAACGTTGAGCTTGATGAATGAGTTGGACAGCAGGACAAACTTATAAATCGATATTAAAGAGGGAAGGATGGGAAAAATATGGATATATGCACCTACGATCGAGGAAACACGAGCAAGGTTTAATGCATGTGAATCTGTTTTATACTGCAATTTATATTTTAAGTTAAGAGAGGGCGGATTGTCATTTATATTGTTTGTGGAAGGCGTGCATACAACTAAGGAAGGCATTAAAAAAATGGGACTGTCAGCATTAAAACTGTATATTTTACATTTTAAACATTCTGCTGATGCTCTGATCCACTGCAAGTGTTGATAAGAGCTACACTGCAATATGCTTTCTTTCTCAATATTTAACATTATAAGCAACTGGTAGTAAGTAGGTCAAAGGTCAGAGGTCACAGTGACAGTGGATGGACTGCAGCAGGGATCCTGTTTAAGATGTGATGCTGTGTCAATCGCCTGAAACAGAAAAAGTGTTTCCTTTAGCTGCTGGCTTCTGGAGGCGGCGGTTATCGTGCACATATTTCTGTATTTCAGCAAATTTAAATTCACTCAAATATTCTTTAATCATCAGGTTGAATCATTAAGGAGGCCCGTGTGGCTCCAACAGCTGGAGAGCAAAACCTATCAACACTGATCAATATGAAATGATAATCAACACTTGTACCAAACAATCTACACTACTGAAAGACCCTTCTAAAGAACATAGGAACTAATAAATAATCAGTGCTGAGGACAAGACAGCAGGCAGCAGTTTACTTGGAAAAATGCAGGAGACAGAGTTTCCTTCTGTCTCATACAGTTTGTAATTTTAATAATTCTAACCCACATCTTGGCAGCTCTCTGCCATACACACTCACTGAATTGATTCTCAAAGACACAGAAAAGATTCGTTCAATGTAAGATCAATACTGACTGTGGTTTCAGCCTACTTTACAACATGGGACAATTCCATAGAGTATTATACGGGACGGTGAAATTAAATGAAACTATTCAATTATGTATTACCTTCGTCCTTGACAGACGGTTATATGTGCAGCACAATATATAAAAATAAAAGTCTAAACAAGGAAACTGAACAGAATCACTGAACTTCCTTCTCTGACTGAAGCCTGATGAGAAGGCAGGACCCTGTAGGACTGTGTGTGTGTGCTCATGTGTTCTCTGAGGCCCAGAGTGCATTAAAATGAGCTTCGTCCCTCATTCACTTCCACTGAAAATCCTGCAAAGAACGAATAACATTTTCGTTTCCTGTTGTGAGGCAATTTCGCTGCCCTGCGTTCACGCAGAGTTCCCGTGTGGTCGACCTGCGGATTCACACAGCCAGTCCAGAAGTGCTGCTTTGGCCATGATGACCTCTGAAAGAAAATCCAACAGGGGGATTCTCTAATCCCAGCATCATCTAAATTAGGCAAAATTGCGCCAGCATGAACATAAATGAACAAAACAGATTCCATACCAAGTCCTTCAGTCTCATCCTCAAAGTTCAAATCTTGTTTTTCTTCCAACAAGGTCAATAATCTGCCAGTGGGATGAGATAATCCCACTTGTTTCCAATGCTAATCAACTTGTTTCCAGAATTTTCTTGAATCAAGTGTCATTTTCTTGATCCTAGCGAGCTGATCTGCCTTATTCTGCCTTGTTTCAACACATTTATTTATACTAAACAAATCCAAACAAGTAAAACTGCTTTGGAAACAAGTGGGATTATCTCATCCAACTGGCAGATTTTTGACCTTGTTGGAAGAAAAACATAAAAATTTAAAACTTTATATGAGACTAAATGACTTGTTAAGATGAAGATTTTTTATATACTGATTTATTTATATATATTTATTGATTTCATTAACATTTCAAAGTTTTCCTTGCAGTACCATTTAACCAGTATGCTAGATGCAGTTGGCTAACAGGCGGTCTGTGCAGACCCAGAATGGAAAAGTGCACCATGTTTTTTTGCACTGGTTTCCTGTAGATTCACAGGGCTGCGAGCTGTCGTCCTGCCAGGTCTGATTTTGGCTGCAGC
>OMLF01003423.1:32681-45812 GCA_900302615.1 Holocentrus rufus | reverse complement strand
AATGAGGAAGTGTAGCCTGTGGTCTCTCCTGCCTCCCGTGTTCTCCATCTTCACTGCTATTGGACTTTGGGTGGTGTAAGTGTCTTCTTTGATACCTCTCTCTCTCTCTCTCTCTCTCTCTCTCTCTCTCACACACACACATACACACACACACACACACCACACACACACACACACTTGTTTGTTTTTAGGTAGATTCAAACTAATCAAATCATCACTTTCCAATATGTTAAATCAGTTTCAGATAGTTTGTTAATTAGCCCATATTGGGTCTTTCAGTAATGGCCCAAATCTGTCTGATAATGTATTTGGAAAATAATATTAGCTGATTGGCATGCCAGGCACCCAAAAATTGTTGTTTTGATATTTATACGAATTATAGTAGTAGTGAGCTTGTTGGGCCTCAGTACTGAGCCAAAATGTATTTTATGCATTTCCAGCATAATGTGAAAATCCACTGACATCAGTTGGAGAAACTTGGTAGGAGCTTTATATTATGAATAAAGTCAAAGCTGAAACAAAAATCAATTCCGCTAGGCATTACAAGTCAATAGGCAATCTTGGAAATGTTTTGCTAAAAGTTATGGCTTTTAAATAACTTTGAAATTTTAGCCAATAACTGAACTGAGGATTTGTTGTAAAGTTTTCTCTTATACGAATCAGCTTGTCTCAAGTGTATCTTAACTTTTTTTTCTTTTTTGGGGGGGTGACATTTTCAGTGAGACTTTTTATCAAATATAAATTATAGAATAGAAAAACAGAAAATTCAAACAAATGTTTGATGTGCTTTAATTTCCAATGTAATGTATTATTCTAATTTAACTTCATTTCTGTGTCCTGATGCATTTTTATTAGATACTTCATAGCTGTTGAAGATGGGAAGATAACACCCCTGAGTTCAGAATACAAGTAAGGATTAAATAATGTACGGGACATGGAATTAAATAATGTACCGCACATGTGTAATGTACTGCAAATGATTTTTTAAATGATGTCTGATTTGATGTAATTTTTATTTTTCAGCCGAAAAAATGGATCCAAACCTCCTCCATATATTAGGTACAGAAGTCTAGTTTACTTTTATTATGGAAAGCATATAGTTACTGTGTTCAATAATTGATATGTTAGAATGACAAAGAATTTTTCCCTTTGTCTTCTTAGTATTGCAGGCAACGCCCCACCAGCTAGCTGTATCTTCAGCCAGGTCATGAATCTGGGAGCCTTCGTGGGTAGGATTGGTGCACAAGTGTTATATCACTGATCATGTTAATAAATTGATTGCACAATATAGCCAAAGAGTAGCAACACGTAAATTTAATGCATGAACGTTGTACATGCTTTACCAGTATAAACATTTGTCTTAAAGCATGCAAATGTGCAATGTAGTTGTAAGGGACAATGCCTATTGTGTGTTTTAGTGTTGAATATTGTTTGGTTCTTTTTTTTCTAGGGTTCATTATTGGTGTGCTCCGATACCTTCAGTTGAAAAACAGGGTGCAGAAGCCCTACCTCAACATAAGTAGTCTGGTGGCTTTGTCTCTCGCCTGCTTTGGAATGACACTGGTGGGAAACTTCCAGGTATAATGGATAAATAACAGATATTTGACAGCTTAAATCCCAGGACGTCACATTCCTCTGCAACTCCAATGGTGTCATTTGTTGTTCTCATCAATCCTTTCTGTGCAATTTTAGGTTCATTGCATTGCCTTTTATGCTCGAGAGGTTAAGAAAACAGCAATAAATGTGTTGTTCAGAATATATTGCATTAGTCAAGGCTGCAGATCTCGCAAATGGTTTTGAAAACAGTGGGAGTGTATGACTTATAGAGGTCGTGCAAACCTGCAGAACAGACAGTAGTAGATTATTTTTGTGGAAAATACATCAGTGGGTTTAGAATTGTAGAAAAAACAAAAACTATACACCAGTGCTTTCCTTTAAGAGTGTAGTAGCAAGAGAGTTTTACTGGTGATGACAGACAAACTGAACTCCATGTGCATAAATAAACTGATCCAGTGTATTTTGGCAATAGTTGTCCAATGATGAGACTCTTCACAACATCGGCACCTCCATGACATTTGGACTCGGGACCCTGTTCTGCTGGATCCAGTCCGTTATCACCCGCAAAGTCAACCTGAGGAACGAGGGAAAGAAGGCCAGTGTCCCTCGTTTCCTCCTGTCTGCGTCCATCACTCTCTGTGTGCTGCTCTGTATCCTTTGTCTCAGTTTGGTTCAGGGACTAGTACAGCTCCACAAGCTAATGAGTGACTTGATTAATGCATAATAAATATTTCAGAACCCTCTCCCTTTGCTCAGGTTGGATGGGATTGACTTAATGTCGACGCAATATCTGTAGGAGTGAATTAGATCCAGTTTATCACTGTGACAGTGTAGAGCAGAGGTTCCCAACCTTTTCCTTCAGGGACCCCTTTTCTATCATTGAGTAAGCTGACAACCCCTGACTAACTGACAGATTTTATGGATATTTCATATTATATTCCATGCATAACAACAGGCTGTTTAGCAGAGAGTGAAGTCTCTGTGAAAATAGCATGTGTTCAGGTCTTCACTGTGCCCTTATCCTTTGAGATTTTTTGAATGTTTATATCGAAATAATAATCTAAACTTTAAAAATAGCAATTTCATTTAGTTTTCTTCATAGAAATCAAATAAATGCTGAGATATTGGCCTACTGTATATTAAAAAAAAGTTTCTTTCATCCTTTAAAATCAAAAAGGCCTCCTAACCCCCTGTGAAGCTTTGGTGACCCCTAAAGGGGGTCAGGACGCCCTGGTTGGGAACCAGTTTTGTAGAGTATCTGCAAACAGCTATACCTGACTCTTTGAGCGTTGAAATAATCTCCTCTCCTGCACTGTAATCCTAAATTTGCATGCTGAACCCTTAACCTGCCTGGTGCAGACTTCTCCCTCATGGCGCAGCGCCTCCACATGTATGCAGCTCGCACCCAGTGGGCCCTGGTCATGTTCTTCCTCAGCTTCTTCAGCACATTCGCCATGGAGTTTCGCCACTACCACTTTGAGATCGTCTGCACAGATGACCGCGAGCCTCCCCTCAGCATGTCGGAAACCTTCTCCGAAGTCTCTGAGTATCAATCTGACCAACTATAGAAGTGTTAGCACAGGCTCATCTTTAAAGATCTTCAGGGACTGTTCAGACAGCTGTTCAGCTGATAGACATGAAGGAGAGGCGTGTATTGTCAACATACCTGTAAGAATGACTGATGCATTTTTCACTTTAACACTGCTAGAGCTGGTTTATATTCTGCTGAAAATTAAACCAGTGGTACCGTTATAGTTACAATCACAACTGCATGTTTTCCTGTTTTGAGTGTTAGTCAAATCAATGTTTTTCTCCAAGAAATGTTGAAAAGAAACAGTTTTTCAAATCACACAAGACTTTTGTGTGTTTTTGTGTAGAGAACTTGCTTACTTTGTAAACAGTGTTGCCATTATGGAATGTCTTTTGTTAAAATCACAAATGTACAATTGATTTTTCTAAGTCTTCAACTGTTGTGTGTGGGGAATTACAAGAATGTATTATTAGCTGCCTTCTTTCCATTCTCACAAAAATGTATTAAATACATTTTGTTTCTTTTTTCTAAACTGTCTCCCTCAGATAATTTCATTTACATTCTTAAAAAATGAGCTTGCACAGAAAAATGGAAAAAAAGAAAAATTTGCAGTAGTCCAGGTATGTATTAATTTTACATTAAGATGCCATAAAGCCATTAATAGGATTGTGGTGAATGTTTGGTCATGCAAGCTTTGGCATTACAGACATCATCTTTGTTTCACTAAAACAAACAGGCTACTACTTGAGACAAGGCATTTATTGGAACTTTTATGTTGTTAGATTATTATCAAGACCAATACCGATTATGGTTAACATTAATTTGGCAAATTTCGTGTTACTTTCCATGTTCTACATTACGGAATAACATTGAAGATGGCACATTTAAATTAAAACCATTCACTTGTGAGATGAATTGATAAGAGGTTCAGAACAAGTTAGAAATTAAAAATAACTACTCTTAACATAACAAGTGCCAAATGCATCTATAGTGTAAGTGTTCTTGCCAAAAACACTTCAGTGGTTTTTTTTTTGTTTTGTTTTTTAAAAAACAACTAGAACATGGAACGTGTAGTACAACAAAAATCAACAGTACGTGATGGGAAAATGTAATTTACAAAACAGTTGACAAATACAAATCACTTTCACAATTCCCTAGTTGTGAGCGACACTGAGGAAGTACAGAAATGGCAATTAAATATTGTTTATTTAAAAGGTAAAAAGGTGAAGACGCTGGAAGGTCAGGTGCAGTTCCCTTCAGGCTCGTTGCTTATGGTACATCATCTCTTTAAGCGATGCCCAGCACCTTTTATCTACAGGCTTTTTTGTTCTCTTCGCAGTGACCTGCTTCCATTTCAGTTCCTACTCTCTGCTGTAGATCTGTGTCCATGGATTTCAAACGGTTGTTGATCCTGGATGAACTGGACAGATGGTAGTCGTGCAGGCCCCGATGATGGGTAATGTAGTTCGGGCCACAAAGCCTGCACCTCTTGCACTGTGAAAACTCAGAACCACCGGAGGAAAACATCAGAGTTGTAAAAAGGGGGCGCAGAGAGGAGGGGGAAGAGGTCATTGTGAAATGAAGCCAGACAAAAAAAGTTCTCCCTCTCTTCCTCCCACGCTGTGTGTTAAGCACTTCCCATCACTTCCAGTTGGCTAAAGGATGTAATGAGGTTATAGTGGGCCCTCTCTTCATCTGTCAGCTCCATGTTTCCTGGCCTCACCACCACCACCACATTCACCCCGGCATCTTCAGCTGCTTTAGCCTCTGCAATGACAAATTGAAGATTGAATACAGGTTTGATTAGAGGCCAAATTCTTAGACTTATACCACACAAGATATCTCATTATAAAAAGAGCCTTACATAGTTTTGTGTGGATTGTAAACACACAGATCAAATATATTTTTAAATCCCCCTTCCATTGCAGGCTGCAATGTGTATAGGCTATTTTGCATGCTGTGCCCATCCAAATACATTTGATCTGGGGGGAAAAGCCTTGAGGGTATGCTTCCTTCCAAGCTATGCATCTTTTTTTATTGGAAATTTTGTAGGATTTATTTGCACAGCACTCTGTGGGCATAACCAAGCCATAAACAGTTACGACTGCCAACAGCTGCAGGGAGCATATTATAGGTGCTGCACGGCATCTGTAACATATTGTTTCATGATCACTAAATATACAACCAGCATTGTACTAAACGAAACCAATGTCTAAAAAACAATTTCCTGGATTTTTGCACAATATGGTACGATAGATAAATAGACAGACAGATACATGCAGACAGACAGACAAATATATCGGAAAAAACAGGATAATCACACATTTTAAAACTCATGATCCAGAGGTGAACTAATGCACACGTTCTAGCAATATGCTTTGCTGAAATCAAAGCGCCAAGGTTCAAAATAGTACTCACCTCGAGTGACGTCTGTCAAGAATGTCATTTCTTCAGGTTGACAGCCAATTCTCTCTGCAATTCTCTGATAGCTTTTGCCCTCTACCTTGGCTCCAATATTGGTGTCAAAGTGACCATCGAATAGCTGAAAAGAAGACCATGATTGTAAAAACATGAATGATACCTGGTATTGATGTTATCTATATTTCTCTATGGGAATATTCGGAACTTCTGATGAGTATCAAATGTGCTTACATCTAGAACATCTCCTTCAATGGAGTGTCCAAACAGAAGTTTCTGTGCCTCCACGCTTCCAGAGGAGTAGATGTAGACTTTCAGGCCTTGTCTTCTCCACCTTTTGATGGATGGAACTACATCCTGGTAGACCCTGTTCACAACAAGACCAACACAAAAATAGTTTAACTACAGTATAAAACTACATTGTACCAACATTCATTCTTTCAACTGACATGGAGCAGAGTTACCACTCCATGTATAACATGGTGTCAGTACTTCACAAAACAAACCATTTTGACACAATTTACGGGTTAACTGTCACTTATTATATAAGACCACTTGATTCTGACTGGCTGGCAGATTTCTTTTCATTTTGGTAAACGTACAGTTTAACCAGACACCTCTGACACAATAGTATGGACAGTTTTTTAAAGTCCAGATTAAGAGGGGACAGACATCATTCTTCAGTGAACACAAAATGCCACAAGGTAGCCACAGAAAAGAGACTCTGCAACAACAAAGCTGAAAAATACTATCAATAAACTCACTTTTTACATCATATGAGCAATTACGCCGTTAGCAATTATACCTTCCATCTTCTCAGTTGAACATGGAATCATGAGGTTTATGGCTACACTTTGGAAGAGACACGGTCTATTATTTGACACTAGGTACATTGTTGAGTTTTGTAGTAAAAATAGCTTGCAGGCTGAATTGATAACTGAAACAAAAAACTTTCCAAGTCATCACTAAGGTTTAAATTGGGCTTGTGTGTGACTGTTCACCCTGGACTTTGGCACAAAGGATTGTAACATCAAATCCTGCATGTCAGTTGAAGTCCTGCCTGTTGCAACAGCCACGTTCAGAAGAACTGCAGGAAAATTACAGGATGGAGGTGAAGAAAAAATGTCAGGCTACTTACTCGCCTTTGATTCTCCCAGCAGCGTAAGCTGCCCTCCACATGTGACCTTGGAGCTGTTTGAGTGCTGTTGTCTTCCTGTCTGCTGCCATCTGCCATAGTACATTATCCACCACCTCCCTAATTGCCTTCTCCTCATCTGTGTGAACCGTCTGATCCAGAGTGTGAACTGGGCACGCCCGATTCTGCTTCATGTCCTCTTCAACCTGCCATGACAGTCAGGCTTGTTACTCAGAGGAGAACCGGATAACATGTTCTGTGATTTCTTTAATGAAAAACTGAATGATGAGGTGGGAGAACACAGGTAAGTTTCATGTCTTGTATCTGTTAGCTCACGCTCTAAACACAGTGCATCAACAATGGAGTGATACTACGGTATCAGATTCTCTCATTTCAAATGAACTATCTTTCACTGTAGAGTATCAGTTAATGCCTTAAGTATAATCCATACCTAAGGAGTTTAACAAAAGTTTGTTAGAAGGAAAAAAAAAAAAAAAAAGATCAAACAACCGACCAACATTTGGATCAAATATCTCCACTGTCAAGAGGAAAATGTTCAATATAAGATTGAGGATTGTACATTGAACAACAGACTCCCTCCACAGATAGTCAGCACCACGCCAAGAACCGAGAAGGTTGTGTGGATTTGTGGTCGCATCTGCCCCATGTTTATTCAGAGTTTGGGGTTCACAGTGGGACATTGCGGCAGGCCGTAAAGATAGCTGCTACAGCAGCCAGTAGTTTCTGACAAGTTGGTTCCAAAGTATAAAAATCTATCTCAAGAGTAAGATAGGAGAGTAAACCTTGCTCTCAATGATTCTGAGTGATTCTACTGAGAGGGAGTCACTCTTTGAATCGCCCCTCGTCATTTTTATATGGGTGAGGTGCTGTGCCTGCTCTTCACCAGACACAGCACTGTGCACTACCATTGGAGGATTCAATTTTCATTTGATCAGATCACAGAATGTTTTACCTAATATTCTGTGAATGCATTGTTGCAAACGCCAACTGACATTTCAGATAATTTTCTAATCTCTGATTTTACTTGGATTTAAGTGTCAGTTAAGTGTCAGAATAAACACTAGGAAAGAAATGTGCATCGATTGAGTGCTGAATGATAATGCCACAGAGGAAAAACCTTTACAGCTAAACTGATATAGAACTAGCATAGCAATCCTTTCTAGCTTCAATGAATTGTTTTTCACAAATGCTAAGTTGCTCTTTGTCAAAATGTGCCAAAAACAGCAAATGGATAACATCAACAACCTTGGTTTACCTGGGGTCTGTAAATATCTGCCAGTAACAACAAATTATACAATTTATAACAACCCAACCCTTTCGAATGCACCTGATTACAATTAAATACAGAAAGAATTTAATTATTTTACTGAGAATAGAAAAAAAAATACTAACAGATTAAGTGAAGCTTCTGGTTAATATCACACAGTCATCAATCCACTTCAAAACATGAAAAGGGTATCTTCAGCTCTTCTCTTAGAACTTGATGAGTAGTGGTCCAGTCGTTCCTATACTAACCCTTATGATACTGTCTCAAAAATCAAGATGTTTGTTACTTCTATAGCAAACTGATCTAAATGTAGTAACCTCCACAGTTATGTAGTCAATATACAAGTGGCATAACAACAGAGTAAAAACTGGTCAAGGAAAGTGTAAACCAGGCCAGAAGAATATTCTGGCGACTAATTCTGGCTGTCCAGTCTGCATGGGATGAAATCTAATTTTCTTGTCACAATTTCACTGGCCACAGATATGTAAATATATAGGTACAGAGGACACTATACTGAATATACGGGAGCTTTTGTCCCACTTGAATGTTCGCAGTGGAACCTGTTTAGTGGACAATGTATACTCCTGAAAATTCAGCAATTATAGAAATCATAACAGAAATTGATAGTGTTTTTCCTCTCATGATCAGTGCCACAAATCCTGAATTCCCATCTCTATACCTGTTTCTTCAGAAGGTGCACATCTTGTTTGCATTCATCTTCTTCCCAGTGGGTGGACAGGTAATCCTCAAGATGCTCCCTAATGTATGGAAACAAGATATCCTGGAAATGACAGTAGGGTGCCATTTAGTTTACCAGACAAAGAGGTCATTTCTGCATAGCCTGGCTCTTGTTGCTGTTTCACAAAAGCATGCTTGAAATTTCCTACAGTGTTTTTGAAACTTTTGAAACATACCTCATCAACTGTCAAAAGGATCACTTCCCCATCCCACTTAGTTTTGTTTCCCCAAAGCCAACAATCCCTGGGACACTCCAAACTATTTCAACCATTTCTCCTTTCAAAAATACACTGAATATGATTCTCTGTCCACACCTACAGATTCTCTACAGACAAGGAAAACACAACAACAAATAAACTACCCTTTGGCCTGTGTTGCTTTTGATGTTTGTGTGTTTTTCCTTGTAAGACCAGAGTTTGGCTCTGCCTTTTGCTGCCTGTCATGTGTGTTATCCGCTCATATTACCATGCTGTACTCTGTGTATGTCACTGTGTGTTGCTCACATGCCTTGCTGCTTTGGATGCAAATGCTGATTCATCTTTTGCCTGTTGATGTGTTTTCCCAAGTCTCATGTCTTCTAAATCATGCCCTCATTCATCTGATTTATCCTAAACGCCCAAAAGCTACTCTACACAATACTGAGGCTATTTCTTTTGCCAGACAAACACACTGACCATTAGCTTTTAATTAACGTGGTTGTGGTTACTTATATAAAGTGAAAGAATGGAGGGAAGACGGGAAGAAGAAACAGCAAGCTAGAAAACGAGATTAAGGCATGATTCAAGCTTCTAGTCAGGTGCCATTTAGCTAGGTTAGCTGGCTGTTAGGGTAAGAGGCATGGTCTCCCATCTAGCTATAGCAAGGGTCGTTGAACACGGCAAACCCAGCGACACTATTAACACGATATCACAAAATAACAGTCTCTTCAAGACAACTTACCTTTACAAATGTAATTGGCGTGGTTGTCCCCTCAATATCCAGCAATAGTGCAGTAGTACATGCGGGGATTGAAACAGTAGCCATGTCTCAGGAGTCTGCGGCTGGCTAGCTAATGTTAGCTTAAATAGCAGCGTTAAACGTTAAGATAGCTAGGCAACGTTAGGTAACGTTAGCTCTTAGCCGGGAGAGGTGGAGCAGAAACAAAGACTTCACGCTTGCTGATGTATATATCTAAGACTAATTCTTTTCATAACACAAAAAATCCAGTTGTTCACCACTACCTAGCTACTACTGCCATCACCCCTCAGCTAGTTGACTAACTTGACTTTACTCCCTTTAGCCGAGCAGTGAGCAGCACACATGTTCAGGTTCAGACAGCACCAGCCAGCCACAACAGATGGGTGCGCCTTATTTATTTTAAGCATCTCTCCGAGTGAGCGGGGTTTCCTTCGTGGAAAAAGAGAAATGAAGGACATGCCTGGGCGATACGAGGATGCATTACTACAAGGTAGCCAGTGGCATATTTTCACCAACAAATATTTCAAGCACGTTTCAGTAGCCTCTGCACAGTGGTCCATGCACAATTTTGTACCTTGAAAACGAACTCCTTCTGCCACGTCCGTTACCGTGAACAAACGTACACAAAATATGCCAGAGCCCTGTTGCAGGCCATTTAGTAGCATGAATTGTTACTTATGCATTGCTATACTAGTTTTTATTAATTTATATGTTTGTTTATCTTAAAAGCATTTTCTTTATCTTTCTTTACATTAGCATTTTTTAAATCTGCAACACGCCCTCCCACATTTAGCTGTTTCAGTTGCAAAAATGGTCTGGTCATCAGCACTAGTGACCTCAGAGCGACAGATTGACTCATTCCAAAGCTCACTTACCACAATATGCAAGGCCTCTTATGAGACACAACCAGATTTCGATCTCAATGCCAATTTCCATTAATTTTGCACAGTATCCTGCTTTAATGAAGCAGTTCTACTGGGTTGTAACCCAGTAGTAATCATAACAACACGTTAAACATACACTGAAAAAGCAATTTGCGTTTGAGACATCTATTGCTGCCCCATTGGTTACTGTTGTTGATGCAATCCATTGAGAGGACCAGCATCCATGGGGCCATGCTAGAAAACTCGACTGCATAGATAGGTGATAATCATTGCGACTTACAAATGCAATCACTACATACAACCCTACCAGCTGTTTCTATTTTGATGAAATTTTGGCCCCATGTATGGCTGCACATGCGCTGTAACTACTTTTCTTTATTTGTCAACAGTTCGGTATGTGATCCTTAGCCGTGCAGCCAAAATGCATGTGTTGTGTTAGCCCAACCACTGGTGTTTTGTTTTTTTCTGACACGCTTTCGGTGCCGTAGTTTAGACATGGCAGGGGTGAGGACACCGATAAAATGCATTTCTTGAAATTCAGATCACCTTGGTCTTGTCCTTTGGGTGGCATGAAAAATCTGCATAGCTAACCACCGGCACTCCATGGCACATTGATGGCTATAAATGTTCAATTCATACTGTAGATCAGTGGGTGGCGGTAATGAACATATTTTTGTTAGCCACCATAAGGTAGAGGGGGAGAAGAGCAAGAGAGGAAAACGACGGCGACTACGTTGAAGACCCTCGCGTCATAAATTATACTCAAACTAGTATTTATATAGTTAGATTCAGCCTCCAGACTTCACTTTGAATTTGTCGGGCTTTTTTGCAACTTACACAGCTTTAGCTAGCTAACACGGTACCAGATATCAACCGCACTAGCAGCCCAAAACATTAGCTAGTTAGCTAACATCTACTGTAACAGTGAGTGACTGACGTAACGTTAGCCAGTGTTTCCGAGCTAGTGAACAACTGGTGCAAAAGGCTTCAAAAATGTCAGAGGAGCTGGAGCTCGGCGACGACTCGACCATGATGAAAATGGACGAGGATGGAGAGGCAAGCAGCGATGAGCCGATGGCTGCGACGTCAGACGGAGGCCTAGCCGGAGGAGAGACCGAGGGATCAAAAATTGATGCCAGCAAAAACGAAGAGGATGAGGGGTAACGTTACGGCATAGCAACACTGTACTACCATTTAAATATAAGTCCTACTCATATATAGGTTGCGTAGCCGTAAAAGCAGGCAGTTGTCTCTCTCTGTATGTGTTCAACCGCTGTGATGAAGTCGCCTAACATTCGCTCGTTTGTAAATTGTTTATATGACCTGTTATAGTGTAACGCTAGATCAAAAGGCTGATTTGTTGATGTGTTGTGGATTGATAAAAACCCAGGCATAATTAATTAGTCCGAACATGACAACACACACTTTTATGCTAAATCACACACTGTTCATTCTGTTCTTCCTCACCCAGACCCCTTTCCTCATTCATTGGTGTGTGTGCAGTTTCTTGAAGTCTCTGTTTTGTTTACAGGAAAATGTTTGTTGGAGGGCTGAGTTGGGATACGACGAAGAAGGACTTGAAAGATTACTTTTCCAAGTTTGGGGAGGTTGTAGACTGCACATTAAAACTGGACCCTATGACAGGCCGCTCCAGGGGGTTCGGTTTTGTGTTGTTCAAAGATGCTGAGAGTGTTGACAAGGTACACTCTTTTACTTATTGTAAGTATGGACCTTTTTCATAGCAGCCATTTGAACATGGAATAGGTAAACACAGGTGTTACTAATGACATTAATGAAGGTTCTGGTCTGTTTAGGTACAGAAACTTCATTAATGTGATTTGTAACACCTGTGTTTATTTACTATTCCATGTTAAAATGGCTGCTGTGAATAAATGTCTTCTGTGTACATACAGTTTATATCTTCAATCCAACAAGGATTATATTGGCTAGAGAGTCAACATTTTCACATTGAATGCTGCCATCGCATTTTAATTAAAAGTTGAATGAATTCAGTGTTTTTGTGTGGGAGATGCAGTCCCAACAATAATTCCTTAAAATAAGCCATCACACAAGATACGCTGTGGACTAATGCTTCAGATGATTTTTTATGACCCGTTTTTCAAATGCTTATGTCCTTATGAAGGTTACCTCACAGAAGGAACATAAACTTAATGGGAAAGTCATTGACCCCAAAAAAGCCAAAGCAATGAAGAGCAAGGAACCGGTAAAGAAGATCTTTGTTGGAGGTCTCTCTCCAGACACTCCTGAGGAGAAAATCAGAGAGTACTTTGGTGCCTTTGGAGAGGTATATACATCCATATACTCAGTTTTAGTTTCTGGTTGGGTTAAAGCACATACAGATCTTTTAGTCTACATGTTTCTGGTGCTTAATATTTTATTGAGGCAATGTTATTTTGGTCAGCACAAAATAGCCTATTAATTGTATCCTTTTGCAGCTGCGGCCCAGTTTCTAGCCTGTTTGTTGTAGTGGAAAGCTGAGGTGGGCAAGGGACGCAGAGCTTAGTAGCAGAAGTGACCGTATGAAACACAATAAGCATGTTTTTCGACCATTTGGGGAATTTGTGCCGCTGGGTCTGCATGATATTGTGGCGGGTTACTGTAA
>OMLF01003423.1:2776-32660 GCA_900302615.1 Holocentrus rufus | reverse complement strand
CATGGGGAAACATTGTCTTGCTAACCACAGATTAAAGGTAAAACCAAATGTAACCATCGTTCCCATGACAGACCTGAACCAGTTGCCCCCTTATTCTTTAAATCAACTTGTCTTTAATTAATGCGGCCATCGATGATGTGACTAGGTGGAGTCAATTGAACTTCCCATGGAGAACAAAACAAACAAAAGGAGAGGGTTCTGCTTCATAACGTTCAAAGAGGAGGAACCAGTCAAGAAGATAATGGAGAAAAAGTACCACAACATCGGACTGAGCAAGGTATATGATTGAATAATGAAAGTACTGCCTGCTGGTTATTTTTAAATGGTACACAGTATCAGCATCACACCATGCATAGTGGTTATGTTATCGTTGGGGGTGAAGCATGATGAGTCATCCTGATTTGTTTTCCTCTAGTGTGAAATTAAGGTGGCAATGTCCAAGGAGCAGTATCAGCAGCAGCAGCACTGGGGAGGTAGAGGTGGATACTCATCCAGGTCTCGAGGAAGAGGTGGTGAGTAGAAATTATATGTGATCACATATGTGTAAAGTATGAGTTCCTCATGTGGCATATATAAGGACAAAATTATAAACAATGCCAACTATTAATCTTTTTGAATTCCAGGTTCCTGAAAGACAAAACTATGGAGTATGAGGATCTAGTGTAGGACCCACTGCTGGAATACTGTATCTCCACTAGTAGCATTGATAGCTTAGTGAATTATTAAAATGACTATTTATTGTGGAAGAAATTTCTAAGCATTAGTTTTACATATAGTTGGATGATGCAGGAACCTTGTTTACATTTGTAATCATCAAAGTAAAATAGCGAGAAACAAAGTTATGAAAAGATTAGGCTGCATCTAAAAATTGTTTTATAAAACCCTTTTCAATTACAGGGCCCAATCAAAATTGGAACCAGGGTTATGGTAACTACTGGAATCAAGGGTATGGGAATTATGGAAATTATGGATACAACAATCAAGGATATGGAGGATATGGTGGCTACGATTACTCTGGTTACAACAACTACTATGGATATGGTGACTACAACAGTAAGAAATCTCATCAGTTAAAGGAATGCTCCAACGTTTTGGGCAAAATACCCTTTTTCCAACTTACCCAAGTTGTTTGTACCAAACTTGTAGATCAACCCGGTGGATATGGCAAGTCACCAAGACGTGGTGGTCATCAAAACAGCTACAAGCCATACTGATGGGAGGAACCTACATGCTGAAGTAGGTATGTAGAAAAAACCTGTCATACTGTAAATGTAAAATAAATAGTTATATTTGTTGTTTGGTAACGTAATGTATAATTTCTTCTTGTAAATGTTTTTTTCTCAGCACCCTCAAGTGCTTTACAGTAGTGGTAACATAGAGGCTACAGTCTTGTGGCGATTATTTTAACAGCTGGCCTTCTGCTGCCTCTTTTGCACCTTTTTTCTTTTTTTTTTTTTTTTTTTTAACTGTAAAGTTAACAGGTAAAGTACTGCTACTACAGTAAATGGATGCCAAAGTTAAGGATGTGCAAGGAAAAAGAAAAGGAAGTATGTTGTCTCCTAACTCTGACATACCTTGTTTGTACCTGCCAGCGGAGCTTCCTTGCAGGCCATGAGCTGACTCCCAGATACTCTCAGGGCCCGCTCAATGCGGACCGGGTACGAGAAGCATACGCTCTCGAATGCTGCCATTTGGTATGGTCTTACAACATCCTGTATCAGCATTTCTAAACTAAACAATATGGGACACGTCCAGCTTTGTCATCTTTCTTTTCATTTTAATTTTTTTGCAACTGTATGTAATGTAAAACTTAAAATACACATATGTAATTGTCATTTTTTACAGGCCCTTACTCCCCCACAAGTAATGATTAAAACTGTAAAAATAACTATTTGCTTTTCAAAGGATACGTACAGCATTCTCTGGACTTTCCAGTTCCTTTTTAATATATGCATTCCTAATCTTATCTGAAATGCTTGTTTCTTTATTTAGCACTCGTAGCAGTAATAGCCAGTAGTCCATGAGCTAAAACCTGGTTTGTACTTGGACGCCACTGTGTTGGAAAAAGTGCATTATTTTTTGTACATGTATTGTTCTGTTTTGTGTTACTGACAGCGATGGGAAAGACTCCTCTTTTTAAACCTTGTTAATTTTCCTCTAACAAATTTTCTTCTTAACCTTTTGTAAAACATGAAGAATCAAAGTATCACTACATCTCCAGAAATTTGCATGTAATGCTTTCTTTAATGTGTATTTTTGACCAATTGAAGGCTTCTTTCATTTAGTATTTTGGCTTTGACCTCTTCAATTTATTGCACTTCAGGATTTCTAGCTTATGGACTAACTTATGTTTTGTTTTTTATTCTTAAATGTTAAAATAAATGTTCTCAGTTCTTTTTGTTTATGTTATGTTTACATTGGACATAATAAACACGGGGGATTCCTATGGTTTATTTGTGGTTTAGACCTCACAATTTGTTGATCGCCTATCGCTGATTTTCTTTTTTTTAATTTCTTGTATTTTCTAGGCTTCAGAGTGATGGAAGACTGCTGTCCTCTGATGGAGCATTGGCTGGAGAGACGACGATGTCCAGGCAAAGATCACAAGCTGATTGTAAGATAACAAATGAAGAGTACTATGATCTACATTTTCTCTATATTTGCACCGCATTTGTTGTATCTGTCAAAGCTTTTGGATTTGGATGTTTAGCGTTTGATTAGAAAACTGAAGTTTGAGCAGTTTTACCAGTTACTATCCCTAAATGTTTTTTTTCTATTATTATTATTATTTTATTTAGTGTCAAATGTGAATCAGATGCTGTTTGTAAATTGCCTCATTCCCTCATCTAACACTGTAGTCAAAGTTGTGTTGAATTGGCTGAACACAGAATTTATACATCATTGTAGTAGCAAAAATACAAGATGGTTTCTCACATTAACATTCATCTTTTATCATAGTTATCACTGAAATAATACATATGTTGTTACAGAGTTTGACAGTCATTATAAACATATATATATACAGTGGAATGGGCAACAAAAAGAAATGTGACAAAATAAACAAACTGTTATCTGGACTTGAAATGTGGTACTTGCTTCATATGTTAATGACTGTTGGAGTGTAAGAAAGGCTTTTGGTTTCTGAAGCGATGGCAACTATCCCACCATAATATCTCATTTTAGAGCAAGCTATTTTACATTAATATTTGATCTTGCAATGCTGTAAAAGATCTCATTGTGTCAGCTTCAATGATCAGAAGTTCACCCATTAAATCAAAATGCTTATTAATGGAAATTGGCTGAAGGTGAGCTTTTTTCTCCGTCTTCATAACCTTCAGTCCTAAACTGGTGAAGGAGTGCAACTTATATAACGTTTGTAGCGAAGAGGATAATGAGGATGACGATGATCAGCACAATCACGCCTATTATAATCATCATTTTAATGTTTTTCCACCAGTATTTCCTGGCAACCCGCGTGGACGTTCTTTGGAAAGAGTCAGCCTGAAAAGAAAAAGAAAAACGCAAAATTATTTGGAACCTGGTTAAATCCAATGATTTTTACAACAACCTTGTGGCTACCAGGAGCCACATGTTCAGTTTTCAGGCCACAAGCTGAATCTTTACTTACAGTCGCCTGCAGGTCATCTGTCTTGCCAATCAAGTCATCTAATCTCTCCCCCCTCTCCAGCACTTTGTTGATGTTGTCTTTCAGAATAACTTTAACCTCGTTGACTTGGCCCTGCACTTGGTTGAGCGTGTTGGCTGAGCCCGTGGCGGGGGGCTGAGAATTTGAGTCAGCCTGTGAAAAAGAGAGCAAAAGGAGAGTGCGGAAAACCCCTCAGAATTAGTGAGGAAACAAACCATCTGTCACAATTTCCACAAATTTGCTATCAAGCAGGCTACACTGAGCCAATATTAGACAGGTGTGGGGTCAGCCCTCTGAATCAGTGGTTTCCAACCTTTTTCCTTAAGGGACCCCTTTTCTATCATTGAGTAAATTGATGACCCTTGACCAAGTGACATATTTTATGGATATTTCTTGTCATATTCAATGCATAACAACAGTACAGAACAACTGATAAACTGCAATTAACCCAAATAGTGAACGCAATAACTGCAGGAAGTTTGTGTGAAACGAGCGATCTGAAGTTAGAGCAGATTGTTTCCTGTAGATATTGCATCAGAGATGAGTTTTCCTGATATTTTAGGAACTTTTTATACAATTCTCTGTCTGCGCTCTGTATTTTTTTTATTTCTAACAATAATACCTTAAAAGGCTTCTTTTAAGCATGTATGATTAAGTGTTTTCTTCCCCCTGACGCTTGACCATTGTTCCATTAGCTCTTAGTTTGGTTTAACTGTGTACTTATGCAAGATGAGGCTGTTAAGCAGAGAGTGAAGGCTCTGTTAATATAGCTTGTGTTAAGGTCTTCACAGTGCCTTTATCCTGTGAGATTTTTTAGTTTAGTTCGAAATAAACTTTAAAAATAATTTCATATAGTTTTCTTCATAGAAATCAACAAAATGCCGAGATATAGGTCTATTGTATATTAAACAAAAATGGCTTTCTTGCACCTCTTAAAATCAAGAAGGCCTTGCGACCCTCCCATGAAGCTTTGGCGACCCCTTGTGGGGGTCAGGACCCTCATGTTGGGAACCAGTGCTCTAAATGACAAAATAGGGCTTTACTTCCTGAAACTGGTACAGGTAACTGCACTATCAAATGTAAGTGAATTTAAGGGCTTACATGATAAGTCACATGTAAACCACGAGTACTACAGTTACCTGGCTGCCCTAGTTAACCCACATTAATGTAAAACATATAGGTTTACTGTCAAAATCACTTATGTCACAACAGGGACTTCTGTCCCAAACAAGCGACATACAAAAAGACAACTATTTAAAACGATAACTTCAAAACATGAAAAATACATCACTTACCATGGCAGTATAGTCACAAACAACCAACACAACAACTGTATTTCACACAGAATTAATCTTCACTAAGCCCTGCTGTCCAGTCCAGCCAACATGGTAAACAAATATGACTGTATGAGTCATACTGTAAAAGCAGACCAAATGTCTGCTTAAGGTTGCACCTCTCCTGTGTTACTTATTAACTACCTGCCACTTCAGTGAAAGTCTGTCATTGGCTTAACATGAGCCAATCATCACCACCACAAAGACCTAGAATTAGATAAACATGCAGTAGCTGCATTTCCTGCTTTTTCCAACCACATTTTTGTCACACAAGTAAAAATAATCCTACCCACATGAATAAAGTAAACCATATACCTAAATACCAACCCTAAGGGGCTGCTGCTTCAGTCATTTAAAAATATCGCCAAGGTATCTTTTCTATTATCCCCAGTTCTATGTATTTTACATACCATCAGGCCCAGCAGCAGATGCAGGTCAGCGCTGAACTGATACTTCTGGGCAAAGGCCACTGCTTAAAGGCAATAAAAAGGTTAAGTCACCTGCTTGCTTCACTTTATTTCCATGTCCTGTGCTGTGCACTCTGTACGCTCGGTAACCAGTTTCAGGCTTGAACCAGGAAGGGAGGTGGCCCATGTATGCAAATCTACTTCATCCGTGTTTTCTCTGTTTGTTTTAAATGAGAGGAACGTTCCCTGTTTGGATGTTTTATTGTTAGCTGCCATTGTTTGTGTTTTACCAGAAAAATTAAGCGATGCACATGAACCATAGCTCACAAGAATAAGCATGAAAGAGATCTTCATGCTCCCTTCTTGTTCTCCTTTTAGCAGGTTGTTATACAGCCATGATCCTGTGGTCAAAACCCCAGCAGTCATGTATTTGGAAAAGTAATGCAACAGTAATGTCTTCCTGGACTCAAAACCAAGCTCTGTGATTACATCCTCTACCGAGGTGGTGTATCTGAAACTGCTGAGACATTTCCAGCCTGTGGTCTGTAGGCGCAGAATGGAAGCAATGTGAAATGTCATTCAACCCCCTTTTTAAAAGGGTTCTTCAGTACAAAAGTTCACCTGGAAATGAGATAAGTAAACACAATTGCATCATGTGAAAA
This sequence comes from Holocentrus rufus, assembly GCA_900302615.1. NCBI lineage: Eukaryota > Metazoa > Chordata > Actinopteri > Holocentriformes > Holocentridae > Holocentrus > Holocentrus rufus. The sequence goes on along the minus strand of OMLF01003423.1, from coordinate 26,611 downwards.
TATGTGCTTGAGTCAGCCTGACATTATGTGCAGATGTCTAGGCACGAACACACCATCCTGTGTGTTTGACCACTAGACATAATCCTCCTCTAGTGCAAATTCAGCAACACGTTTGTTGCCTTTTGCTAAAATGACACTACAATAATAGGGTTTTGCTAACTTTCACTGTAAAAACAACCTGTGTATTGACCTCACTGTCTTCATGTTAAACGGAGAATAATGAGGATGCACATTTGATAAAGCTGATTAGCTACTGCACAGTGGGCCTGATATCATGTCTCTGGATCTATGCCCTCAAAGTTATGTGTAGTCCATGGCACTATTAAGTGTATTTTCATCTCAAATATTATGCTCATAATATGGAGCAATGACAGTCTCTGTTAAACAAATGGGAGAAAGGTTGTAGAGAAACCAGTAGAAAAACTGTGTTGTAGAGAGGTTTACTGTCCACCATTCAGCTGCACCACAGAGAATCTGGACATCATTGTGCATGTGGGTGTTTTTTTTTATATGTGTCTCTGTGTGCATGAGGCAGATGTGTTTTGCATACATCAGAGTCCAGTGTGCATCAGCCCTGCAGTGGAAAGCAGAGAGAGAAGCAGAGCGCAAGTTGGAGGGGAAGATCACTCAGAGAAAAATGAAGAGCAGCCTATACAGGCCTACCTCGTGGTAACTGAAGTAGAGAAGAAATGTTTTATTTTTCACTGATAAGGACAAAACACTACTTTTTTCCTAGAGACAAAACACACCAAGATTAGTACGACAGTCTCAGTTTAGGATGTGCTTCTCTGATAAAATGAGATCTGCGCATGAGTCAAGGTGAACTGTGGGAGGGTGCTGCACTTTGGTGAGTGCTTGCCAAATACTCAAGGGCAGCAATGGGGAGTATTTGAAGACATACAGTGGTAATAAAAATGAATCAAGGACTGATTTTATGTAATAAATGCATTTTATGGCGCTATCAGATGTAAGCATACCATTTCATGATAAAGATAAATCAACAGGAATAGCACATACTTCCTTGCCAAGCTGGCTGTGGAACAATCATGATTGCAACATACCTTATTTGTCCTCTCAAATTCCCTGACTTTTATACAGATATTCCATTCAAGGCATATTAATTAAGCACCTATTATCTTTGATTATTTATTGCTTTAGTGTATTTAACTCATGATAAAGTTCTTTGCCTCTTACCCCTTTTATGTCTGACTCCCACTCCCTCCCCCTTTTTAGTGTCTGATGTGAGTAATGTACATCACTGCTTGCCCTTAACCTTATTCCCCCTCAGGTATAAACAAAGTGCTTTGAACTGAATTGAATTACGTAAGTGCATAACAATTTTATAATAATCAGGGCTTGATACATTGAGACACTTTTCCAAAAATGTAGGGAGTTAAATATATAGGTGACCTGCTGTGTGATTAATGTGACATCCAACTGAATGCAATGTAAGTGTATTTTTTGATTATGTTTATATTGGCCTGTAATGCATCACAATGCACTTCAAATAAAGTGTTGCCAAAACTGAATAACAGCGACCAGCTTTTTCACCGCCATGTTTTGCACCTGGTTAACAGCGACACCCCTCGGCCGCCTGAGCTACTGCAAAGAGAGCTTTTCCGTCATTTCCCACCACACAGTTTTGCAGCACATTGCGCCATAATATTGCGCAGTTGACATAAAAACAAAACAATTCACGGCAAATCTAGCTGTGTGGGGGAACTGCCACTGATTTGGGCATTCAAACTCCGACTCCAAGCCAGATTGGCTAAGTTATCTCACCGTCAAATCCACAGCACTGCCTAAGACTTGTTTTATGGACCGTGTCTTGTTGAGGTTCAGCCCCTCCGGATTAATTATTGTTTGACTGCTCACATCACGGTCGACGACGGTCAGTGTTTGTACTCGTAGCGAAATCGCGCCACGTTCCACATCCTGACTCTGCAAGCTCACAAAGTTTTCTACAACCAGGAAAAAATGAACCCCAGCGGGAGACCTAGTGGGAAGACCTTCCTATTTACATCCGAATCAGTGGGAGAAGGACACTCTGGTATTGTATTCGTAGCAGACTGTAATCATATCTTTGACCTGCTGTTTACTCAGTGTGCTGCCTGGGCATGTCCATGTACATGCACATGTACTTAATACTACATCTAGAAACTATACTACACTATGCTATACTGTATCCCACCTACTGTACCCCATGTGGTCTGTCTGTTCAAGTTACATTCACGTCTGATCAACTTGATTCTGCCCTGTCACATAAACTTCTGTGCTTTGTATAAAACAGCCTATGTCCTGTATGTTGTATATCAGAGGTATATGTATCAAGAGGCTGCCTGAGTTTTCACCTCAGGCTTTGTGTTTACAGATAAAATGTGTGATCAAATCAGTGATGCTGTTCTCGATGCATACCTAGCCCAGGACCCTGACTCTAAAGTGGCCTGTGGTAAGTGCCCTGTTTTATGACACTTGTTTTTATTACGAGATTAAATGGGATCAAGGGACCTCCAGTGATTCCAACCTTCCCTTGATCGTGCTTTAAAACTTGAATGAAATTTAGATTTTCAAGCAGCCTGGTCAAAAAATGTTAAGTAGTGACCATTTGCACGTCATGCTGAAAGGGATGATGCTTGTTTACTTAAATTTCATTGTTATTTCATTCATTAGGAGAGGATGTGTAAGAATCAATTTTCTGAACAGTTTCCTCTGTTAAAATGGTTATAACCCCATTTACAGTCAAAATCCTCTTCAATGGCTATCCATGGGATATGAGAAACTGTCCTGTCTTTTCACTGGTCACATGTTCATCTATTAAGTGTTTTATAGACACAGCATGTCTCCAATTAATTTATGTAAGACTTCAGTCATCTCTTCCTTCTTAATTTCTGTAGGGCAGTTTAATTGCCTCATCTTATTGCATTATGTTCATAGTAAAGTCTGAGAGCAGGGAGGTTTCGATGGTGAAGGTTAGTACTGTCAAGTCACTGTTTGATATGGAAACATCTGGAAAAACCTGCACAGGGAAAGTGGGGGAGTTAATGCTCTGTCGTCTCTCTGAAACCACCATTGAGTTGTCCTTGAGCAAGGCACTTTTACATCCAGCTGCTTCTGAGCTCGAGCTCCCAGGACTAAATATGAGATTGTACCAAAGTGAAGGAGAGATTGCGTGGCCTTGAAAGGCGTTATCACAAAGAAGTTGAACTGCTACAATATCAGTGGCGTGCATTGCCTGAATTTCCACTGACGCACTGAACTCCCATTTGTCTCTTCAGTCATTTTGATTTGCACTGTTTCTCTGCTCTTTTTTCCTGATTTGGTATTTTTCTTGACTATGACTTTCCTGTTTTTTTTCCCTGCTCCGTAGCAGTAAACAGCTATAAGAGGGGATTAAAGAAGACATGAGGGTTAAATTTGCATTTCAAGTTCATACTTTATGGGAAATGTTATATATACTTGTCAGTTTGCTTCACAGAGCTACACAACATTTGAATAAATATTACTGAATGCTCTTCATCTTACTTTCTTTGATTTGTGTGACCACCTTTCTTGCCCTTTGTCTTTCCTTAATATCTTATCTGTCTGTGAAGCAACATGAAAGCAACATGAGTATTATAAATATACTGTGTGCTGCTTACTTGAACTACTTGAATTACAAGTTCCTTTGGTAATTCAGTGAGGGCTGCAAAATCACAATTTGCAAAAACTTCTCTTTGACTTTTCTTTTCTAAATATCCACCATTTTCATGTTGAATAAGACAAATGAGAGAAACATGAGATAGAGAAGTGTCTTTTGCTGGATTTTATCTATGAATCATCTCACATTTTACTGATTATTCTTGCCAAAAGAATGAAGACAGCTTTTTATACATGCATATCTCCTACCAAGTTTATCAGTCCATGAATCCATAGATTTGCCATGAAATACAGAACATAAGCAAAGAAAAGGCTGGCTATAACCTGCACTGGGTCTGTAATAAGGACAGATTTTGTGAACATTAACACATTGTCCAAAACCAGGATATGACTCAATGTCCATTCTCCCCAAAGTCCAAAACTCAGACCTCTGATGACATGAAGTATAAAGTCCGACCTTTCTCTATAAACACTGATTAGGAGACTGATTTTGATGAATGTTTGCTTGAGCCTTATTCAAGCAATAAAAACAATAAAGAATAAATATAGGTGGTTTGATGTAGTGCAATAAAAAGTCACTCATTGCAGTATTATATAATTGCATTCAGTTAAATTAATTCCTTGTTCCAGTTTATAGCCAGCCTGTTGTTATTACCTGGTTTTTGTCTGGTTTATACATTTCTGCATCGACCTGACGATAAGCTCCTCCTCTGCTCTCCACCTCACCCCTTCTCCACTCTGTCTGACCGTTTTTTTTTTTTTTGTTGTTGTTTTTTTGTGGCAAAGCACAATTACCGGACATATATTTTAATTTTCAGCATATTTAGGTTAAAAATGGTTTTGTTGAAGCATATTTTTTGTTTAGTAGTAGTATTTTCTGTTTGATTGCCTGGAAAATGGATTAAATCTGACAAAATCCAAATAACGCTATCCACAGATGCTTACTAGTGTCTCCAGATTGCCTAACATACAGCTATCGTCTTCAATCAAAGCTTCTCTGAAAATGCACATAGGATAGGCTACTACAAACTACAAACATAAGAGCTACATGTCAAAATTTCAGATCAACCGTGCAAGTTAAAAATACAAAATCCAGTTTCAAAAGCCCTAAAATAATTTGCTCCGAGCTCCAAACAACTAAGCCTTGTAAGTCAGCAATGCAGCGACAAAAACAGTTTTTTCAAATCTTATCCTGTAACCGAGAGTCAACAGTTTCACCGCATTTTCGAGCTGAGGCTCAGACAAAGTAGTCCAACAGGAGTTTAGCCAAAGTAAAATGTGTTCCTCACTTCCAACAAAAAACATATTTCTCTAAACCAGCTAGTCATGTACACAAATATTCACTTGTTTTAGTCTAAATGAATAATAGCTATGAATCTGACTGTGAATCATGCAAATAGTTGAATGTTGTTCCTCTTTAATAAAAAGAAGTAAACAGGAAACAATAAAGACTCAGATTCTTGTCCCATAAGACATGAATGTTTTGCAACAGAATGTGTGGCGAAGACGGGCATGATCCTGCTCTGTGGAGAAGTGACCTCTAAGGCTGTAGTGGATCTTCAGACAGTGGTCCGAGACACAGTCAAGAAAATTGGGTATGATGACTCCTCCAAAGGTATGGTGAGATTTTGCATTGTATTTGATAGCATAGCAGCATTCCAGATGCTGGATCATCTTGTAATAATGGACTAACTGTAATTTGCAGGTTTTGACTATAAGACCTGCAATGTTCTGGTAGCCCTGGAGCCACAGTGTGTAGAGATATCAGACTGTGTGTTTGAAGGCAGGGATCAGGAGGACATCGGTGCAGGAGACCAGGTTCAGTACACAATCTTTAATCCTCTTTTTAAGTTCATTCTATACTCTTTTTTTTTTTTCTAAGAATGATTGTTCTGAGTCCATTTGGTGAAACAACTCCAAAGCACAGCAGCACACACTGCTAAAGGAAAGTTTCTAATCCATTTTCAGCACCAAAAGAATACACCTCACTTGTTGTAGGAATCATAAGAACGCTCCTAAAAGGATATTATCGTAATGCTTAAGCCATAATACCGTAATTAGGGCAACTGAAATTGCTTTCAATGTGCCACTGTGATTGTGAGGGTTAGGGGTAGGGTAGGGTTAGGGTGATGTAATAGAGACTTCAATTGTCAAAAACAATGTGTTTATAAGTGAAAAGCTATTAAGCTATTAGAGATATTAATACAGATTACAGGCACTCTTTCAATGGTCATTTTTCCCATTTTCATCTTTTTGGAAAAGATGGTTACATTGTCTTCCATCTGAACCTTGGAAAAACACAACTTCCGCTGCTACAAGTAATAATGACATTATGAGCATCAGCATTTCTTTTGCTGACATCACCTCATCAGAAGGCCTCATGCCCATCTTTAACAGGCATCTTGTCTCCTCAGGGTTTGATGTTTGGCTATGCCACAGATGAGACCGAGGAGTGCATGCCCTTAACCATCCTTTTGGCTCATAAACTGAACTACAGGATGAGGGAGCTGTCGTGCAACGGAGAGTGTCCTTGGATACAGCCAGACTCCAAAACACAGGTGAGAAGATGAAGTGAGGGGCATAAAAGCCTAAGTTTATTATACTGTGACCATTGCAGTAATAATCTCAAGAAATGAAACGGTTTACTTTTAGTCTCCTGTCTTTTCCCTGCAGGTCACAGTGGAGTATAGAGACAACATGGGAGCCATGGAACCAGTGCGTGTTCACACAATAGTCATCTCAGTGCAGCACATTCCTGAAATCAGCCTGGAGGAGATACGACACCATCTGATGGAGAAAGTGGTCAAGGTAGTCGTTCCTGCCAAGTACCTGGATGACAAGACCATCTACCATCTGCTGCCAAGTGGGAAATTCCTCATCGGCGGCCCACAGGTTAATGAGAACTGCTCTGGAGGAGGAGATTAATTGTAGTCGCAAAAAAATATTTGTGAAAGTAGTGTAATGTATCAGCATGTGAATTAATTGTCTGTTGTGTGTGTATGCATGAGTTCACTCATGTCGTTTATGTTGCCAGAGTGATGCAGGGCTCACAGGGCGCAAAATCATAGTAGACACCTATGGCGGATGGGGAGGTCATGGAGGAGGGGCTTTCTCTGGGAAAGACTACTCCAAAGTGGATCGATCTGGGGCTTATGCTGCACGCTGGGTCGCCAAGTCTTTGGTCAAAGCCAAACTATGCAGGAGAGCCCTGGTCCAGGTAAAGAGTTTGCTGTTCTGCTACACTTCATGCTGCCAGTGGTTAGTTGTGTGATGAGAGGGCGTAACACATGCTATATTGTCTGCTTTGCCCCATAGATCTCCTATGCTATTGGTGTGAGTCACCCGCTCTCCATCTCAGTGTTTCATTACGGTACATCACCCAGGGATGAAGATGAGCTGCTCCAGATAGTACAGAAAAACTTTGACTTGAGACCTGGAGTCATTGTGAGGTATGCAAATGACCCTTTTTCAGACTTACCCACAGTGAGACCAGATGTTAGATACCATTCTCACTCTGTATGTCCACTGGTTCAGTTCCCATGGGTAGAATTTTGTGTTAGCTTTGCATAAAGACTTGAAATCTACAGGAGTCATTATTTTTTCACTTTGACAGAGCTAGACTGCCTCCTGTAGACTTCAAGTCTTCTTAAGCTAACATAAAATATTAACCATAGGAACCAAACCAGATGTATTGTAGTGAAAATGGCATTGAGCATCTTGTCTCAGCCTGGGTAAGTTGGCATTACGGTATTTTGTTCAAAACATTAGAGTATTCCTTTAATAATGAAAACTGCTAAGCATAACTGTATAATATTGAATATGTGTTTCTTTTACAGAGAGCTGGGTTTGAAAAAGCCAATTTACCAGGCCACTGCCTGCTACGGTCATTTTGGCCGTGAGGAATTTCCCTGGGAAAAGCCGAAGAAACTGGTGTTTTGAGTTCGGTGTTGGTGTTGGTGCAACATTTGAGTTATTTCTTAATAATCACCTCTATAACTGTCAAATCACAAGTTCACTGTGAGCCACGGAATTCATTGTCCTACAACAAAATGAGAGTGATATAAGTCTTCTGTCAAAGGCATCGCTTACTCAAATGTGTAAGTGTCCTTGTTGATTATGGAACAGCATTACTGTAGAATAAATGTTCAGTACTGTTTTTCATGCACAGCACCAAATTTCCTTTTATCTGAAAAAGTTGTAATGGAATGTTATGCCTTACACTCTATTTTTAAATATTGTAAAGAACTGAACACTTTTGAATAACACTGTCATATTGTTCCCCCACTTTCAAACCTAATAAAGCAATGATCATATATTTGCAATAGGTAAGTGACATAGTGAGTTAAAAACTGCATCAAAAGTCAGATTTCTGTTGCATCCTACAGATGACTCTTTGAGTCATGCCTGTAAAGAAACATGCCATAATCATCACTGCCGCTGGATGGAGTTACAGGTTACACAACATTTTTCAGGAGCAGGAAAAAAAAACACAAACAACATGGCAAAATCAGAAAAGGACGGCAGCTGCTCTTGGAAGTTGTGACGACACCCTGTTAGACTTTACAGCTCGTCAGAGTCGCGATAAGCCTTTAAAAACTAACTTTTTACGGCGGGCACAACCTGAGAGGCTGAGATGATACTACGTTCATATGACTCGAGACTAGATGTAGGAAGATAAACAATGGCAAAGGCTTACACCAATAATAAAACGCCTGACAGAGGCGCGCGGATGTTATAGTGAACTGGATTGGCTGCGTCAGGAGAAAACGCACAGACGCAGGACTGGCCGTAGTGTGTACTCCTCTTCCCTTTGGAAAGTTTGCGACTTCGGTATTTTCTCTTTGACAGACAACGACTCTGCAAAATGCTGTCCGACCTCAGCTATTTGGATTTTCCTGGCTTTGGGTCGCAGCGGTCGGTCTGTAAAAATAATATGCTGTAACGTTTTTAGGTCACGGGCAGGAAAATAACAGGCAGGGTGTGTCTTTGGAGTACAGAAAGCAAACTTTTGTGCTTGTTTGGACATTTTGGGGCTCTTTTTTGAAACTGAAAGGCATAGGATAGTTGGTTTAAGGCTCGGAGCCACCATGCTGGGGAATGGTGGAGTCTACGCGGGGAAGAGGAGGAAGAAACCCGTTCAAAAAAAGTAAGATTGGTTATTTCTAAGCATTAATTATTTATTTTTTTTACAGCGAGATACGTAACCGCAGGCTATGGATAGCCATTGCGCGACTATAGCCCCAGTGGCTACAGTCTGTTATAGGCTATTGACTCTGTACGCAGTGGGCGTGGTGCACGGTCATTATCAATTGATCAGTCAGTCTGCACTATTCATTTAATATTACCTGTGCATCATTATGGTATATTGCCAGTGCGTCAGACTCTCTAGACTTTCCTTTAAACGAAATGTGCCTCACCAGCGTTGCACGTCACACACAAAGTCAAGTTGACTTCTGCGATATCTCAGATGATTTACAGGCAGGGCTCAGTTGGCTTGCAGCAGATGCTCTCACGCAGTGGCGAGGTGGGAAGGCGATGACAGTCGTGTGTCGGTGTGAAGTTACTGTAGGGTCAGACGCCTCGGTGTGGTCTGGGAGGGGGACGGGGTTTTTGCCACCAGTCCCATTTATGGCTTTGAAACAACCTGCATGAGAGGGGAGAGCCTCTATCACCTTTTAAATCACCCCTGTAAAACTATTCATAGATATTCCTTTCTTGATGCCTTTTATTATATCTTTTTAATTGTCTCGTGGTGGATTCATGTTTCGAGCATGATACCTATGTATTTATTATATTTCTGAATAACAATAAAATGTGCAGTTGAAGTGTTATACAAATATATATCATCACAACAATAGCAGCTAGTTACAGTTTGGGATCAAACCAAGTAATATTTGTCTATACTAATGTTATTGGATGTCTGTAAAGGTGTAATATGACAGCAGTATCTCTGGACTTGAGATTACGAAACTTTTGTGGCATAATTTTAGGCAGTACCTACCTCTGAGGAACATGATAATGAAAGCCTTTATGCACATATGCACATACATCAAGTTAAAAGGCAGCACCTGTCATACACATGCATCATCACTGTTTCACTAAATACAGCATCAAATTGTCAACACATTCACATATATGTAACCTAGACAGAACATTCACTATAAAACTAAAATTACAAAACTGGGGCTGTAGTCAATTGTTTTCTAGAATTCAAATGAGAGTAAGTAAGCCTAACACATCTTTTGCATTAAAAACAAATTGCTGGTAATTCAGCAGTGAAGTGGAGACTGTTTCATTCCTGCTTTATCACTGCTTTAACACCTGTTATTATAGGGCCAGTATGTAAACAGATAAGACACTACAGGGCTCGCTTAATTGAGCGTGCAAGCACCATCCTATTATTATAACTTGTGGGTTTTTTTTAACTGGTATGCCAGGATATTTTTGTTTACTTACTGCTTTCATTCAGGTACTCAGGCCAAGTTTTCAATAATACTAATAAGATAAACTTACACTGTGATGTACAATGAAAAGTAAAGAACTTATCCACTTTCATCTGTAATAAATTAAATAAATGCCCATCACTCATTATATTCTGTCAAGCAAAATTCAGAAAATGTAATGGCTTCGCAACAAACAAGTGAGCAAAGCTTGTTCTTATATGATAGCAGCAATCAATTCAATGCAAGGATTCACTTTTGCATGAACAGTCGATACAGACTTTGCTCATCTTTTTATCCTCAAGCAAGTTGCTCCATACTTACACGCTCTGATCGCAGTCTGATCTCAGTCATCATGTCGGTAAATAGCTTTATCTGTTCATCTAAAGTTGTGCTTCTGTACAGAAGCAGTTAAATCTCTTTATTATAAGATGGTAGTAAACCATAAATCAATAAAATCCTACTATTTAAATAAAGCTGTAGAGCTGCTGTATGTATAAGGGAGCAAACACGGGAGTTACATAATCTCTCTGCTTTGTTATGGTGAAAGCCCAGTACCTGCTGCAGTCTCACTCGCATCATGAATGCAGATGGCAGAAGAGCTCAACAAGAGTGCAACAGTCAATAAGAGACTGAATAAAGGCATGATTAATTGTCAAAGTCAGAGAGGTGTTAAAAATACTTAATTTTGGAGACATTTCTTTACTGGTAAGACTGAAAAACTGTCCCTCATCTTCAAAACTGAGACTAGAATGAAAATAGCTCCCAAGCTCCTTTTTAGAAGCTTCATTTGGAGAGATAAACAAATGACTTCAGATTTATCAGCAAGTTTTGGGACACTGAACATCTGTTGTCTACAGACAGTCTTAGCATATCAAGCCTACATATAAAACTGGGTCTTACAGGCAGATTGTGCTGTATCATCATAATATATATCGCCAGCGTAGCATGAATAAATACTTGTAAGTGAGCAGAAATGTTTTAATGTAAGAAGCATTTAGACCAGTTAAGAGGAATGTCTCTAATTTCTACAAAATCTTTAACACGATTACGATATTGTGAGATCAACATTAACGGCAGTGTGAAAGTGTCAGAAACAGAATTAAGATCAAGTCGATCTAGAACACATCACTTTTACAGATCTGCTGCTAAAATATGAACAATCAGCCGTATGTTTCCAAACAACTTCCCTTAACTTTTCTAGACAGGACAGAGGTCTACATTTACAGAAAAGAACAAAAGAGTCAAAATTTTTGCCTTTTCAAGAAAATGCTGGGTGGTTTATGTATGATTGAACAGAACTACTCTCAACTGAGCTGTTTATGGCTGAAAGAATATAGGGCAAATGGTTAATGTGATTTTTTTTTTTTTTTTTAGGAGTCTTTATTGCCTGGAAGGCTCAACTATTTGCAGCGCTGCCCACAGGCCTGCTTCATAAAGAGAAATATGATACTATCAAATTTGTACGTCTCACTGCCCAAAAAGACAACAACGCTGGGCAAAGATCATGATAGCTATACAGCGTGCCAAAGTAAATACACATTCTGTCTGTTTAAACAGTGTTTTGCACTCAGAGTAACGTTATGCACAGCAAGTTCATTTTGGTAGAGATGCAGCTGCAGGAGACAGAGGACTAATCCGTCTTTATAGAGGCTCATGTTCAGTCCTTCTGCAATGCTATTTCCATTACTCCCCGAGGATTGGGAATACACTCACTCAAATCAATCAACAGTGTAACTTTATGAGCTGTTGGGAGAACAAAATGGGATCGACAGCAATCAGAAAGTTATGCACACAAGCGTCTAAGTCAAGATTTAAGTCACATTCCCATGTTCTGAATAAGGCTTGAGTCAGATTTTTTTTTTTTACTTTACTAAATACTCCAAATGTCTGTAAGTCGAGGATAGACAGTGGGCAGATCTACTTTTTAATGCTTTGATGAATAAAGAAGCCATTTACTTTTGAAGTGCATGTCTGTTTAAATGGAATGACTTCAAAATTGCAGACTAGATTCCCTTTGGAGACAGAGAATTAATTTAGAAAAGCCACAGAGTTGATCTGATACCTTTTTGGGTGCTGAATACTCATGCGATTGTGTCAAATGGCTTTGGGCCTCTTTAAGTTGAAAGAAGGCAGAGACGTCCTGGAGAGCTGACTGGTGAGTCCTGTAGCTCTGCGGCGATGAATCACTCTATAAAATTGGGTCGCTTCATAGTTTAACAGAGGATGACCTCAAAATCTACAAGAAACAGTGTACTAGTATACGAGATCTCCATTAATAGCGAGGTCTAGGAGGGGCATTCATCATGTTGGCTTAATTTCCTGCAGATTTTCCAGAAAATTAAAGGGGCCTCCTAACATATACATACACCAACACGTAGACTCATTCACGCTCTCACTTCCTCTAACCCTGCTCTGGGTAGGAGCCCACGTGGCGACTTGTTGGTCTACTGTGTCTTTTTGTGGCTTTCTTGGCTTTGTTTTTGTTTGGATCATACTATACTAGTGCTGTTCTCTGTCTCCTTGACCATGGCGCTCTTGATGTAGTTTTCTAGTTCATACTGTACAGTATGCTTAGTTTTCTTCATATAAAAAAAATAAGCAAGCCTATTTTAAAAATCGAATGTAAAATTCAAAAATGTCCACCTGGCAACATTTCACTAAGATATCTACCCAAAAAGCTCAGGGAATCCTGGGTCTCATTCATGAGCTGGAGAGGCTAAAAGCAAGACTATCATTTGATAATCCTAAATATTACAAATTGAACACTGCATTGAGAATGTTCCTCTTGCTATGCCATCAAAAGATAGCCTGCCCTCCTACATTGTGGTTTCCAAATTGATGCAGAGTCTTAGCAGATGAGATTCTCCCTGAATCCATATTTTCTATTGTGTATGTAGTACAAGTCTTGTAAATTGTACTTTATGTTTTGTGTAACTTTCATTGGTGTTGCCCTTCTGACAGTGCAACAGGGTTAAATTGCAACAGGGTTGTAATGGATTCATAATCAACACATCCACTGGGGAAAGTTAACAGCCATAAAGTGAACCATACATTTAGAAGTATTGTTTATAAAGGATTTATTAGTGACACAGAAACAAGCTGTAAATTTTTATTCTAGGCCTCAGACGAGCTCTTTCTATCAGTATACCCGATATTGTGCAATGTGCATCAAACCAGGATGGATTTTTTTTGTCAGTAGTTATCTATATAATAGGGATTTCGAATCAGAATTTCTATCTTCAAGTTGTACTCTGTGTTCAGTTGTGATAAACATGTTTCTGTGCAACATTTAAAAATAGGTCCTAAATTGCAACATGCAGTTCCTGATTTCCTGTCAATAAGACTACAGCAAAGTTTAACACTTAGATTATTGCAGTAGAGTAGACGAGAGCAGCTCATATCTCAAAGGAATAGTTTGCCCCAAAATAAAAATTCAGTCATGAAGTACTAGCCATCTGAGCTGAAACATCATGAATGTTTGTATAAAAACCAAATACAGTCAGTCAGGCTGCATAGTTCCACGCTTTTGAAACTACTGAAAATAACAGGGTTTTGCAACACAAAAAACCCTAACATCTTATGTCCAAGTGTTTTGCAGCCATACAATTTCACCGTTGATCCTAGAATGCAGTATTACTTCATTATATTTGGTATTTTCTGAAATGATTCTCCTAAAATCTTCTAAAAGGCAGCAGTAGTTGTGCACTCATCCTGCAGCCTTCTGGTGGAAGTAAGAACACTGTTCACCACTCACCAGACTATGGGGAGACAAAGTTAACCTCACATCTGGTTTATACTTTACCACTTTATACAGAATAAATAGCACAATATAACCAGACTACGCAATGTGTTGTTTTGAGTAAAGTCACAGGATTTGGGGATATGTTCCTAAAATTTGGGGGTAATTCAACCTCAAATGCACTAGTTTTGATGTCTTGACCATCACAGAGATGGGATGGGAACTTCATTTCCCATCATACACTTGACAACCTTGACAAATCCATCTCCTCCTCCTTTTCATCCAATATAAATCTATATCGAGCAATTGTCTTTCACATTACAATTACAATTAGCTATAATACATGTCATGTTAATAGTAAATCTACCCTACCTGAATTTTCATTTTGGGGTGAACTATTCCTTTACTATTCCTTTAATTATTGCACCTCCAAATGTATATATTAACAGCCAAACATCTGTATATCCTGTTAATGAGAGCATCAATGCACACCTGCGTTTTACTGAAAACAATTTAGGGCTAAACTGCGCGAAATTAATTCTTATCTATCTCTGAATTCCTAATTAAGTTGAGGTTACTGATGTGGCTGATCTGATCATAGTTTGTTTAGACCAAAGACTATCTGCTGAAAGGATTGTCATTCAGAAGAACAAAATCCCGACTCACTCCTGAAACACCATTTTTTTGCTCTTAGTCCCAATCATTTACTCCTGATTTTTCTTCCTTTCTTACAATTAGTCTTTCCTGTCTGTCTCTTCTTTCTTGCCTGCTTTGTTCCCTCTCCTCCTCCATCCATCCCTTCACCCAGATCTCTGTGTTTTGTCAAGGCAGACGAGGCTGCTGCATGTCCAGGCCTGCAGGAGAGGAATCACATTGTGGTAATTTGTTGTAGTAACAATGGCACAGGCCTATTGGAAGATGAGAAGACACTTTGTATCTCAAAATCATGACATCACCCTAGCTTTGAAGAAATTTGGCAGTGCCATTCCACACATTTTAATTCCATGCCTGACTGCCTGTGGACTCAAAGTTACCTGCAGTATGTAGCTCCAGATTTAAACTCTTAACTGTGAGACTTTGTGTTTTGTCTCCAGTAAGGTGCAAGGGAACAAAAGTAAATGATCAAGTTTGTGTAAGGAAGAACAGAGTGTGCTGTTCTCTCGTTTTTTCCAAAGGCCAGTGCAGGGTAGCACCAGCCTCTGTCAATAACCAGATTATTAGTGGGCAGTGATCCTCCCCAACCCTGAGACAAGAGCAGGTGTTGTGATCATGTGACCATCCAGCCTCATGGAAACCACCCTAACTATAACCCAGCTGCATGTTCGTGAGCAATCACCACTAGATTATCCTTTCATTTTGTAGACTGGACTTTCTTTGTCGTAGCGGGTTCTCCATGCAACTTTCACATCATGCATTTCAAAAAAAGAAGTATTCAGTAATCTAACAAACACATCTCTTACAGGGCACATAAATTTTGTTTTCCCGTCTTGTGATGATGAAGTTTTCAGCCTGAGAAAGCAGGCAATGATGTTTAGCTGGTTTTGGGTTGATATTTTATTTGGACAGGCACCAGCATTGTCTCTCCGAAACTCTATACTGGAATTTGCAAAGGACGGATTGTTTCGCGAGCAGGAAGTGTCAGTGCGCCTGCATAATACCCAAGTGTTCCTTGTCCAAGCTTTGACAAGTTCATCTGGTGCAAACTTGTAATAGGATAAGTAAAATGTACCATGACCATTTAATATCACATTCACATGCAAAATACACCCAGTATCACAGTGCATGGTGGAAACTCTAACCTGCATTGATGTGCGTACCTAGCAAAGCATATTTCAGCAAACGTTTTTCATGAGAATCTCCTGTCCTTGTCTCAGTGCGAAGCCTCCGCCTGGAGAAGGGCCCGTGAAGACCAACCCGTCCAAGCGCCACCGCGACCGTCTGAACGGAGAGCTGGACCGTTTGACCAACCTGCTGCCCTTCTCCGCCGAGGTCAGAGGGCGTCTGGACAAGCTGTCGGTGCTCCGCCTCAGCGTGGGATACCTCAAGGTCAAGAGTTACTTCCACGGTCAGTGACCTCGGCCACATGTGCACGCTTTTGCAAAATGTGCAAGCAAAAGATATTCATGGAGTTTAAGTGCTATGCAAAGTTCATTTCCATAGAAAAGGGTATATGACACCAGATGTCCTCACACACTTACTGGTCAATGTTTGGATGCTATGCGTGGACTGTCCTGAATGGGTTAATGTGCTTGGTGTTGGTCACATCAGCATATTATTTTCATACCAGTGAGGTGTGAAATGTAGAGTATAAATTGCTACAGAGAGCAGAAGGGCTGTGTGTATCTGTGCATGAATGTGTGTGTTTGAGAAAGTGGAAGAGTATCAAACCGTGTGTGTGTGGGTCAGGTGTGCAAACTTGCTGCTCTAGACATTTTTGTGGCTGCGCCGTGAGTGTTTGGGAATTCGGAGGGGGAATCCGACCATGTGAATAATGAATAGTAGCCCTGCTGGGAGGGAAACAGGAGTGTGCGCGGCGGCGGAGCAGGCGGGGTAATACGAGAAAGGCAGTGCAGCAGCAGCGGCGGCCCGAAAACAGTGGGCCTTTTCTCCGGCGTTTGATTGGGTTACACTCACATGCAGCTCTCTGAATGCCCCGAATGGTTGTGAGCAGTTGCCTGCATGGCTGAATTTGGGAGAGGAGAATTAAGTCACCTCTGCAAAAGATAACACCAGCTTGCATGTAACTGGTCTGAGTGCAAATCGATCTATAAGTAACAATAAAAGTTGAAGAAACCTTTTTTTATGTGCGTGCAAAGCGGTCACTGTAAATGCGTGTTCACTCCAGTCCAGCAAGACTGTTCTCTCCCCCTCTCTCGCCCCCTCTCTCTCTCTCTTTCTCTCTCCCCTTCGCCGACTAGAGCACCTCTCTGGTGCTGCTATCAGCCCACTGATCACTGCTGTTGATGGAGCAGAAGGGGGACGCAAGGGGAGGAGCCCCAGACGCTCTGAAGCATGGTGGCACGACATGAGGGCTCTTGACAAGGGTGTGCAGATGTGTGTTGTTTGTGAATGGGGACGATTGAACAACCAACACACAGCGCCAGCAAAACACCTCCGTGACGCTGCAGCTTCGCATCACTTTTAAATCTTAGTAAAAAAAAAAAAAAACTTTGAAGAAGCAATATCCTGAAAATCTGCACTTCTTCACTATTGTTGTGACTTAATTTGCAGCATAGTATGAGAACTCCATGATGGCATCAGTAACTGAAGAATGTTATTTTCAGTCCACAATATGAAGAATAGCTTCACCTGTTCTTAACATGAAAATCTCAAAACAAAACAGATAGAGTGAGTGAGGAAAAGAGACTTTTATAAAGAAAATTAGAAGTAAAAGTGAGAGAATTTAGAGAAGAGAAAAATATGATGGTGGAAATCACTCCGTTTTGAGGCCTATCAGATGAAGACTGTGTATCTCCATCTTCGCAGCGCGCTCTGCCCCCGGGCCATCCCACGCCATGCTGTGAAAACATGTTATCTCCCCCTCGGCTTTGATGTCCCTCCAGCCCCACATCACATATGTGATCATGCACCGTCCTTGGCTGCTCCTTGTTACATGTGACGTAACACACTGCAGCTCGCCTCATCCACGCACAAACTTACAGCCTTACAGACAGCGTTCACATGATATCTATGTGTTAAATGGACCTTTTTCCACAGCAGCCATTTTGATATGAAATAGCAGGTAAACACAGGTGTTACTAATGACATTAATGAAGGTTCTGCTCCATTTAGGTCTTAACAGAGCCAGGGTCCTGCTGTTGTTCATGCGGGCTCACTGGCAAGACTGCTACACTTAAATGGAACAGAAACTTTATTAATGTCATTAGTAACACCTGTGCTTACCTGCTTTCTCATGTCAAAATGGCTGCTGTGAAAAGGGTCTATTAACAACGTCAAAAGTGCTGACTGGCCCTGAATTGTGTAACTTAGAGATGGTTATCTGCAGTCCTTAATTTTTGGCAATGGATTCTGCTTATATTATAGTCCTGCCGTATCTTAGTGACAGATTCACTTAAGCTTCCTTGTCAGATTAACAGTTTAGAGCAGTTCCAAGACAGAGCTGTGATTAGTGAAAGTTGAGGAGGCAGGCAAAGCAAAGTTTTGGGCCAAAACACTCACAGTGAATTGGAAAACAAAATTTCTATATCACTGATGTCATATCTAACTCATGCCTGAGGTTTGGTAAAATGAAAGGGAGGGTATGTGTGTGTGTGTGTGTGTGTGTGTGTGTGATTCTCTGTGTGCATACACCCTCCCTGAATAAAGAGGTGATATTGAATCTTCTTGACCCAGATTCAGTCATGCAAGTTAGAGACTATTGTCTGTGTGTTTGTATGCGTGTGTGTGTGTGTGTGTGTGTGTGTGTGTTTCTATATTCATTTGTAATTCAGTTGCCCATGAACAGTGTGTCTATGGTATGTTGCCAGGGCGTCGTACAGTCCCACTTTGCGGTTGGCAGAGCTCTCTACCTAATAACTTTTCCATCTGTATCCTGATCAGATTCCTCATGTTGGACCTTCATCTTAACCTTAAAATGTAAAACAACATGGCTGAGTGGTTGATGGGCTGAAGGCACGGAATTCAGTTCTGTTCTTGCCAGCAGATGCAGGTCTCATCTCAGACCTTTCAGACCAGCTAACTGTCCTGTTTTGATGTATCTAACCCTCTAATTATGTAGTACCATTTCACAGCTTCAAATAGATTCAAGACCAGATCTCATGCTTTAAAGGAATACTCCCAACATTTTGGGCAAAATACCCTTTTTCTGACTTACCCAGACTGAGACAAGATGTTGGATACCATTTTCACCTCTGTATGTCCACTGGTTTGGTTGTGATGGTTAGCATTTTGTGTTAGCTTAGCATGAAAACTTGAAATTTACAGGGGTCATTAACCTAGCCTAGCCTAGCCAATTTACGCAATCAATCATGTGTATTTGAAATGCATATCTTGGAAATGTTTTTAAAAAAATGAGAGTCGTTTTAGGAGAAGTTAGATGACAGGAACGGTCATAGTTCCTACCATCAACTCTTTTTAAAAAACAACTTTTTTTTTCAAGTCTTTATGCTAAGCTAACACGAAATGCTACCCATAGGAACTGAACCAGTGGACATACAGAAGTGAAAATGGTATCCAACATCTTGTCTCAGTCTGGGCAAGTCTGAAAAAGGGTGTTTTTGCCCAAAACGTTGGACTGTTCCTTTAAAAGCTATCGGTTTGTCTGTGGGGAAAAAAACAAACAAAAACACTATGTTTGAGTATGAGTTTCCCAGGATGAAAGTGTTGCATTTTTCATTGTTTTTTAGAGAAAAGACCTCTTGGTGGCCTTTTGAATTTCTCCTAAATGCTGCTTCTAATCTTCCACAGCAGTTTCCTCTGATTGTGCAGGACGTTTGTTCAGGGCTGAATAATGGAACTGGATGACAAGGCCTAAATGCTCCATGCAGCACACAACAAAGCCTTAAAATAACACAAGGCACTCACACAACACCCACACAATCTTTGATGTCTTCTTTAATTGATAGTTAAGTTTGTTTTGAGAGTGTTTTGAACATGTAGTCACATCAAGAGCGAAGGACAACAGTGGGGAGGCTGTTGTAAGATGTGTCCTGTCCCCTTGATTCTGGTGTGTAAGATGAAAACAGATCTCTTGTTTGTCTGTGCAACACTAGTCTGTTTGCCCTGCTCATCAGAAAGAAGGTATTCACGCTGTCACTTCTCAAGATATCAAAATACAAAGCAGTATCAGACTTCAGACTTCCTCCATGCTGTCAGTTTCCTCTCAGTCACTTCATTTTTCACACCAGAGTCAAACAGCCATCACAGTTTAGTCTATTTGTAAATGTCACCCTTTCCAATTAGTTCATTTTGGTAGCTGCTTTTGATCACAAGTGAAGTTATTTTAAATATCTCCAAGAGACTTTTTAAGACATTTTTATCAAAAAATGTTTCAGCGCTGTGCTTAGAATCAGGTTATATTTCAGTGGTTTTGAGTTTTTTTTTATCTTTTTGCAGACTTTGAATATTTATCAAGAAAGTCACTATGTGGCAGTAGTGGAGTCAATGTCACAAGGCAAAGAAAAGGTACAAAAACAAAGCATATTAACAGCAATCCAAAGAAATTTTCAATATATTGAGTTTCTGCATCAATACGTCTCTATTTAATGTTAAAATATGTTCCATGCATGCTAATATTTCTTTATATGCAGTAGATCTAGGAAATCTACACTATAACATCGAGGCCTAAATGAAAAACCAATTAAGTCTTTTTTTCTACTTAAATCTAGCATCAAATTTAGCACATTTCTGAAAATTAATTAAAAATAGAGAAACTCGATTGGATACGTGTACACACCCTTTGCAACTTGATTTGTATTTATATTCAACTTTATGTGCTTGCTGTCACATCAGAATAAAACCAACACTTCTTGTAGGTTTTTGCAAGAGGTTTTGTTGTTTGTGAGTGCATGTCAGTATTAGTAAAAGGTCTTTGGGATCAAACTGTTCAAAGGTACAGATTAGAAAAGGGTTATCAAAGGCCTTCAGTATACCTTTTTGGCCTTAATTCTAAATCGTGTGTTTACTGCAAAGCCAGAACAGTCCATTGCTCTATTAGGAGGTATTTTATGATCAAATTTATCATTCACAGAAAACTGTGCTGTGGGCAGCCATGTTGAAACGTCACAACTCTGCCAGTTCTAGAATCTCAGTTTACTCAACTTGATTGTTCGACTTGGTCGGGTGTTCATGTCCACTTCCTGCTGGGAAACTGGAATATATAAAGATTTGTTGAGACAAGGAAGGCCAGTGTCCTAGAATGGCCCACTCACCTCCTCAACCTCATTAAAAACATTAGCCAGACCGAAAGAGAGCGACTCAAAGTTTAGACCCCTGTAAACTGTACTGCAAAGACGAATGGGAGAAAATTGTAAAATGTAGGTGTGCTCTGTTGGTAGAGGCTTATCCAAACAGAATCACTGCTGTTCAAAGCAGACTTATGCAACCAAGCATTCCCTTTTTAAGGATTTTTTTTTTCATGCATAAATTGTGCATTGTGTAAAAAGTCTGACTTACCTTGATTTCAGCCGTTAAAACACCAACATTTTTAAAGGTTGTGTAGATTCTCTAGATCTACTGTATAAACTGTTTGTGTGTGTTTTGAGCGTTTTTGTGAGAGCGCCTCTGGCCTGTTTTCGTCTGGCTGTGTGTGTGTGTGAGTAATACTTTATTTTTGGTGTGGACACTGATGTCATCCCTAGCGATGCTCCTGCTGCTGAACACAGAGCGGGGCAGAGACTTCTGTTGTCTTGCACACCTGGAAACAAGGACAGCAGTTTATATATGCAAACTTAGGCAGTGTCAGCAAGGTCTTGCACCCTTACAAGCTAAACAGCTCCCTATTATACAGGTGTAATTTTCAGAGGCTCATGCATGGTCATAAATAAAACATTGTGTGGATAAAACCTTTTCATCTGAGCAGACTTGTCTTATGTTGAACACATTTCTCTCTGTAGGCTCTGAATGGGTCCCAGGTGATGCTGCTGCCATAGGCGCAGAGGTTACCATGGTAAACCCTTCTCACCGTAGCAACAGGTCTAGAGTCTGAATTGCTGAGGAAGTCTGATATACCACAGGGAGGACAGGGGTGTCTTGTTTGGGCCGTGCCTGGCTGGCGGGCTGTTCATGGCTGCTTCCTGTGTTTGTTGATAATGAGGGGGTGAACAGGGTTGAGGCCAGGTCAGTGCTGACATTAACCCGGCCCGCAGCAGCAGTTTCCCTTAAGATTGCTTTGTGTCTGCTCCACTGAGTCACAAACAAGCCGGGGATGCAGAAGCCTACGTATGATGCAGAGCCGCTCTCAGCTTTATGTCTGAGGAAAGAAAAATAAAAGCTGAATGTGAAAATTATTTCAAGACACTGAAAACACGCAAAAATAATCTATTGAACAAGCAAACACGCAGTACCATTTCTTCTGCTTTCTTGTTTTCATTGAGAATACTTGAGAGTTTTCTGTGGTAAGTTCACAGCATGCACATGCATGTGTGTGTGTGTGTGTGTGTGTCGGTGAGGACTTTTGTAGTTGTGAGGACATTTTGGGTGGTCCACACAGAAGAAAAACACAAATTGTGGCTTATTGGTTAAGGTTAGAGTTAAGGTTACAATTAGGGTTAGGTTAAGGTTAGGGTTAGGGTCAGGGTTAAGGTTTAGTTTGCTGTGGTTTTAGATTAGGGAAAGGCTGCAGAGAATGAATGGAAGTCAATGTAATACCAACGTGTGTGTGTGTGCGTGTGTGGTCTAGGTATTCCTCATGTTGTGGGGACACAAATCTCTTTACACAGTCATGTTGTGGGGACTTGCCGCCCTTATGGGGACAAAAATCAAGTCCCCTTAATGGAAATCATTAATTTTAGTGTGAACTTTAAGGTTAGGGTCAGGGTTAGGGCTATGTAGTGGTTATGGCTAGGATCCAGGAAATGAATGTAAGTCAATGTGATGTCTCCTGAAGTGATGGAAACACATATGTGTGATAGTGTGTGTGTGTGCCTTCATTATGCCTGCCCTTAGAGGCCCCTCCTAGAGACCACACACCTTGAAGCTAACAACAAATGGTTAAGCCAATGCTGATGCCATCTCCCTGCTGATTTAGCATAAGAATGTGTCCCAAATCGTTTCAAGGGCTGTTTTTCTTTATATAGTATAAAATGAGACTACAGGTTTAGCTCTATCATAAGCATGCCTCAACAATGACTCGAAGTAGCACATACAGTTCAAATGTCTATCCAACACTTGAACCCCAAACCAACGCAGCACTCGTCAGCAGTGTCCTCGTCAAACTGTCACTTGCTGCAGTTTAGCACCTCTGATCACAGGAAGAAGACGGAGGATGTGAGAAGTATGACTGCAGGATAAGCAGAAATGACACTCAGATACACACAGACTGCTGGCCCTCATAAAATAAGGGCTGATGCTATCTCTGCAGGATATCAATTGAGCCACAGTACACAGTTTAGACGTCTGGTTAGCTGCGTCAGCACTACATTAGAAAATACTCATCTATCAGGCCATAATACTACTCTGTTTTGTTAGACATGGAAAAAGTGCAAAAAAAAAAAGTTGCGGGCTTGTCCCATGGTCATGAATATATTTATATATGTTTGAATATATTTTACAGTGTTCAATTCATTCTTTTGTTTACCGCTGTCTTGGCAGTAAATTAGCCTCTTGTCAATGAACAGATCTATAGTATTTTGTCATTTGCATAAGAGCATGGATGTTTGCATCCTGTAACTTCCCTCCGTCTGTACTTCCTTTCCTACTCAACAGTATCAGATGAGCACATAATGTACTATACACATGGGACCGTATTCACAAACATTCACCAACAAAATAAACTTAGAGCCCTGTTACCTCGGTGTAAAAAATTTGAACTAGAAAGCATTCAGCAGAGAACGTACAGTAGCATCCGACACTGTGCAAACGCCAGGATATACCAGGTCCACATGTAGGCTATTCAAAAGTTAATCATGCCCATTGCAATAGCCCCTTTTGGCCAATTGGTGTGAAAAGTGAATCAATTATTCCTTGCCAGACGACCAACTCTTTTGCAAAAGTTCATTATGTTTCATCAATCCCTTCAAGAATGATATACCTTTTTATGAGAAGCTACGCCCGCCACCACAGCCCACTTTGGCCAATCTGTGTGCAACATTCATCAATTGTCCCTTGATAGATGACCAACCTTTCCACCAAGATTCATGAAAATCCAATAATAACTTTTGGAGATACCCTGCTAATAAACAAACAGAATGGGGGTGATCCAGCTCCCTCCATTGGTGGAGGTAATAAGGAGTCCCAGTTTAGGAGCGGGCGCTTCCAAAGAGCAAGTGTTAACACTTGAGGTTTGTTTATCCCCGCAGAGGAAAGTTCAAGCATCGTTACTGTGTATCACTGAAAAGG
>OMLF01003422.1:47752-68651 GCA_900302615.1 Holocentrus rufus | reverse complement strand
GCCGAGTGCTCTGTCTAGCTCCACGGCTAAACTTGAAGTGAAAGTGAAAACATACAGAAATTATTCATGCCTTGCTGGATGGGTCCTGATTTTCCATCGGTTACCCACTAGAGGTACTTCTTTTAGGCCTGATATAGTGGGCCTGCTAGTGCAAGATACACTCATGCTCCCCCTCCCACACACACACACACACCACCACCAGCCCCCAAGGTAACACTCTCAACACCAAAGGTGCTAACTGCTATTCAAACAAGGTAATTTGCATCAAGCTTTCAGAGGCCCACTGTTGTTCTCTGCTGACATGCTTTGCAGGGGTTTGGCTTGACAGTAAAAGTAGGTAAATAGTTGCCACTTTGATCCCCCACTTTCTGGGTAGAAAGCGAGAAGTCATTCCTATACTGATTGCCAGGATACAAATAAATAAAACACTTGATTTGTGAAGTGGTGCTCGTGTATATCTGCATATAGATTAGGGCAATGTACTATATAATGTCAGTATTGTGATATTAGATTAGATATCGCCTTAGATTTTGGTAATTGCAATATTGTGAACTTAAATGTTGTCTTTTGCTGGTCTATGAGTCATTAAATTTTATGACCATATTAGCTTGTAATGGCTGAGTAAAATGCCTTTACCTGCTCATCATACTCACATTGCTTAGTATAAATTACTTCTTACACCTTTATTGCCAGTGATCAGGCTTAATTTTAAGAATTTCTTGTGTAATATTTTATGAAAGCAGGAAAATCCAACTCCAAAATACTGTAACATTATTAATATCAAGGTATTTGGTGTAAAATATTGTAATATTTGATTTTGTCAATATCGTCCAGGCCTACTATTGGTATGTGTTACTGTGTTATTACATTGTAGCTACTTCAGTAAAGAAAACATTTACATATGTTCACAGCAAACATGAGTACAGTACAATTTCACAGATGAACAGCGGCATCATTCTTGCATGACAGCCGCAAGAATACAAATTGTTCCTCTCTCTATTGTCCCCCGTCCCTGTTATTACATGAGTCACGGTTGTGCCCGTGTCTTTTGTGTTTTATCTGCCACTCGTTGCCTTGACAGCCTGATCGCGAGCTAAGCTATAACTTTTTCCTCCATCTGTGCAGATTCCAGTGGCAGAGTGAGTGGGCGTGCGGCGGCGCAGACTCTACAGGAACATGAGTCTGGTGGAGGTGAGGCAGACGGCGGGGTCCATGACCCTGTCCCTGTCCAGCAACGACTCCAAGGAGCGCTACTTTGATCGCGTGGACGAGAGCGACCCCGAGTACCTCCGCAGTAGGAACATGTCCCCAGACCTGAGGCAGGACTTCAACATGATGGAGCAGAAGAAGAGGGTGACCCAGATCCTCCAGAGTCCAGTATGTACCCTGAAGCTTTATATATATATGCTCTCTCTCTCACATTATAGCTTTCAGTGTCTCAGGGTAATGGACATCACTTTTAAAGCTGGAGCCGTATACCTTTGCTCACCCAAGGTCAACTGAAGTGCATTTGGATTGGTTTTCTCTTGGTTATGTGAAGGTCTCCACATCCACTCTGCAGTATTTCTACCAGATATGGGTTTATCTGTCGGTTTACTTGGTAAAATAGCCCTGCTGCCCTTGTCCAAGCTTATTAATAACAGAAATCGGGTGTTCAGTGATAATCTGTGTTTGTCTGCAGCTGCAGCTACAATACTCCTATCAGAGATACACGGCCAAAATCCCCCCGTTGTGTGCTAAAATATTGACTCATCAAATTGAATCTCATGCATCTTTGGTGTCTAACAATATTTACCAATGTTATTACCGATGAAGTATACTGAAATATATTCAAAGGTGAAATGGAAGGGGGTATTTTTATGCTGATTCCTAGCACATATCGCTATTTTGGTCCTTTGTTTCTTTTTCATTCTGTGTACAAACCTATGGATAATGGCTGATTCTGTCAATGCAAAGCTGAAGGATGGAAAATTGAGCTGTGCAATTTGGTTAAATGTAGTACAAGGAGGTGCAATGAACACATGCCCATGGAGTGCATGGAAATAAGATGAGCCCACACTCATCTGTGATTGCATAACAGGCCCCAACAAGTGGAACTTATCTCATCACCATGGGAACCGTGGTAAGATGAAGCAGAATGCTGGAGCTGAGCTGTTGCACACAAGAGAATAGTGCTGTTTCACTGGAAAGGATACACAAGATTCACAGGCCACTCTGAAGGCATAAATTGATAGTCAGGCTTAATAAGAACACTCTCCCTCCCTCCAGTCAAGTCTTTTCAGACGCATACAAAGAGGTTTTTAGTGGTCTGTCGTGATTTGTATAAACTTGTAATAAGGAGGGTCTGAAAGCATGCTGACAGGTCCTGAAAAGGTATTGGAACTAGGTCAAGGTTAGGTTGTGTACACATGGGCTACCATGGCAATGTGCTTGTCTCTCCCCTCCGCTCCCCAGGTCCTTGCTAAGAAAAAAAAATGGAGTCATATAAGGCAAAGTGAAGTAATATATCCAGCTCATACAGCAAGGAAAGGAGGATAAGCTTGGGAAATGAAGAATGGCTCAATTCCCCAGGATGTTTATAATGGAGGATGTTTCTTTTGGGACGGTTTTATTGAAGGTATTTAGTGTAACCTCTTTGCTTTTTAATAGGTGTTTAAAGATGAGCTGGAAGGCCTGATCCAGGATCAGTTGACAAAAGGCAACAACCCCACAGGTCTCCTGGCTCTGAGGCAGATAGCTGACCTGATCATGGCCAGCACTTTGGGAGGATCTGGCCCCTTGACTTCACCCATCAGTGAGTGGCACTGTGTGAGTGTGTGTGTGTGTGTGTGTGTGGGCGGGGTGTGTGAGCATGTCTGTTTCCCTTTGTTTCTTATTGTCATTCAGCATGTCTTCTCTCTGTGCGCATTGTTCGGCCTGAATATCTTCATTGTCAAAAGTTGAATTCTCAGACTCTTGTGACATTGAAAACTCCTGAAACAGCAGGAAAGGCAAAAACATGTTGACCACATTCTTCATCTTGAATGTTTCTATTAAGTAGCCCCCATGACCAGTCCCAATAATGAATTACAGCTGTCTGCTGTGTCAATTGTGTTACCCTCCATGCCTCAATGGAGGTCACAGACCAGCCTGAGGTTACAAAGAACTAATTTCCAAAAGTTTGGGTGTCAAAACTGTTTGAAAAATGTAAACTTAGTCACCATAGTGGATGGCTTTGAAGTAATTAAGGGAGACCTGTTCCTTTGGAAAGCTAATGTGGCCATAAAACATGAGGTCCTCTTTTGCTCAATGCCCTTATATAGTATTATGGTCCAAAAATACCCTGCAGCAACTTGTTCGAAGTCCTGAGAAAAGCGTCTGTTCTGATCCAGCTGTGGATACTCAGTGTTCCTGAGATGTTCTAAATTTACATGTAGGCTTTTTTTTTGTGCAAACACTCCAACTAGACACAGATAAAGAAATGTGCAAGTGGTCCAGAGGTAAACATGTAAAAAGTTGAAAAATCAATGTTGTTTATGCACAGCAAATGACTCATCTAAATGATTCAGATAATGTTTTCTATGTTTTGTGCCAGGCTTAGGAATGGTGACTCCAGTTAATGACTTGTATGCCATCGAATCTCCGTCCTTTGCCAAAGGGGAGAAACAGAATCGCTGCAAGCTGGCCAGCCTCTACAGGCTTGTCGACCTCCTGAGCTGGGCTCGTTTTACAAGCTCATACATTACTGTGAGTGCAACTTCATCAACTGACTGCAGTGTGCATCTGTGTATATATGCCGTGCAAGATTTGTGTAGCTTGATGTTATGTTCCCCGACTCCTGTAAGACCTAATGACGTAAAGGAGAAAGCCGCTTTATTTTAAGAGATCATTTATTATTTATGGTCTAGGACTGTCAAATTTTGTGAACATGAGCAGCTCCCCCGTAGTCATATTTCAGAGAGCTGAAACATTCACCGCTGATGTCAAAATGTAAAACCTGGAGTTGGATGAGGAGTCAGTTTTCTCAACCCGCAGAAAGTTGGAGGTTTGGATATTTTCATAGTGCTGTGAGCTTTATTCTGCAGCACAGAGTTCCCTTAAGCATCGAGTAGATGAGGTGATCACCCTGCCTTAAGGAGTGCTAATCCACCTAAAAGAATTTAATGAGTATTGGTTTCAATAGAGAGTTTTTCCATCCTGAAAAGAATAAACCTCTGGGGGAAACTCTGCTGCAGTCGTGTTATCAGTGTTTAACCAGGAATATCCCCTTTTCTCTACATGAGTGTTGTTTTTCTATGAAGTAGACAAATTATACATAACCTGAAATATTTATTGTATGTCTTAGCTTCACTGGCCAAAAGGTAATTACAAATTATTATGATGAGTTTTCCTATGCTTTGTGTTATACAATAATGCAGAGTGTCATGTGTGTTACTTTTTTAGTCTTTGCACTTTTTAGTCAATGCTTTTTTGATATACAGATTTTTGTTTTAGACTCATTTATTTAATCTGTAAAATGAAATCAAAAGTCTGTTTGATTAAAAAAAGTTTGGTAAATTTTGATCAATGTGTAGTTCATCTACATAGAAAAGTGTTAAATGAAATTATTATTATAAAACATAATTTAGGAGGTTTTAGAAGAAGAATTTAGAGTAAAATGGATTTTTAGAAAAATCTTGGGTTGATATTGAGTTGGATGAATCACCTCTATGCCCCCCACTGACTGATATTGTGGTAATATTGAATATTATGATACTTGGACGTGACAATATCATGATATTAAATTTTTGATATTGCCCGAGCGTATAATCAGATATTTGATATTCTACTGACAGTCATTCAGTTTGCTATCAGTTTTGCAATAATTTCCAATCACTGACATTTAGTCATACCCCTCAGGTAATTTTAACTCCTCGCATACATTTCAGATTTTGATAACACATTTCTTTTGACATTTTCATAATTCCCCTTCCATTTTTCCTTTTGTCACAGGTGCGAGTCAGCAAAGAGCAGGACCATATTCTTATCTGTCCACAAGGTCTGTCTTTTGCTGAGGTGACAGCAGCAAACTTGGTAAGCACAGTGGCTGTGTATGTGTGTGTGTGTGTGTGTGTGTCTGTGTCTGTGTGTGTGTGTGTGTGTTTTCATTTTTCCACTGAAAAATGAAATTTGTATCAGAATAAAAGTATCATGTATAGATGTTTTATTATAATGTCATTTAGACTTAATGGCTTGATTATTACCAGAGGAGAATAATTGACATCTTTTACCTTTGCAGAGGGACACATTGTAATAATTGATGGTGTTCAATTCGCCACAGAGAAATGTTGAGCGTTGTGATTAATGGATGGCATTTCATCTTATTGCCAATATGTAATTACCTAGGTTTAGTATTATATCTTTTCATGTTCTGAAATTAAATTGAGTCTATATGTTATTCTCCTCAGATAGATACCCTTAGATACAGTAGATCGATAGATCGATAGATAACAAATGACTTCATGTAGCAACTGATTCTCTACAGACTATCATCACAGCCCCTATTTTATCATTTTTCTTCCATCCTCAGGTCAAAGTAAACATGATTGGTGATGTGGTGGACCAGGGTTCTACGGATCTGGGAATTGACCATTTTGGTTTCAGTCCTCATGCTGCCATTTACTCCATGCGCCCTGATGTGAGATGCATCATACATATACACACTCCAGCCACAGCTGCTGTAAGTACGCTCCGAGCTAATATTATACGAGCACATAACAAGGTTCATCTTAATCAGGGCATAAAAGCTGCGGCTAAATGCTTTTTTGGCAGCAGAGGAAAATAGCTGAATTAAAAGCAGCCCCCTGTATGCCTCGTTATTTTGGACGCGGGCACTCTGTTATGTGCGTTAACCATTTCCTTTGAAGCCCGGCTGTAAATTGCACAGCACATGATGAGCATTAACATATAAAGTTGTATTTGTCCCCGACAGCAAAAATGGGCCTTTAGTTAGTTGTTGGTGCGTCACAGTCACCGTTGCTTTTATCCCATGTGAACAGGTGTCGTCTATGAAATGTGGAATCCTGCCCATCTCCCAAGATGCTTTGCTTCTGGGTGACGTGAGCTACTTTGGTTACCATGGCTGCCTGGATGATAAAGCGGAGAAGGTGGAGTTCCAGAAAGCCCTGGGCCCCACTGCCAAGGTAATGTCGGATGAAGAGACTCCATTAATGACATAAATGACAGTAGGGTCACTTTTCCATGTACTAGAACTTGATGGAAAAAGACATTATTATTATAGATAACATGAACATGCATATATGTGTGTGTATATATATACACACACACACACACACACACACACACACACACATATATATATATATATATATATATATATATATATGTATAATAGAACTGAATATCTATATTCAGTTCCATGAGAGTAGTGTGTCAGTTGTTTTGCACCTGTTGCCAGTAAATATGCATTATTGTAAATATAAATGACTCAAAATTTCTTTTTTAGAAAATGCATACTCAGTAAAACTGAATACACTTCTTTTTCTTTTTGCATTTTCACTGCAGGTTCCCCCTATAGTGCAGATGATCTGATTAGATCTTAGAGCACCTTGCCGCATAAATTTGCATATTAATGAGGAGAAATTATTTTCTTGAAACTGCAATAAATCTTTAATGCTTTAAGATAGGGAGTTGATATTTGCACCGCCCACGTGTTATGCGAATGCAAGTATGTTGACACAGAAGTGTTTTCTAACTAATGCTTTAATTACCTCATTAAATGTCCTCATAAGCATAAATGGTTTAATATATGGTGGTGATTATAGCAGGATATTAAGCAGCTCATGTGCCTCTTTGTTTTTTTAGGTGATGATCCTGAGGAACCATGGACTGGTTGCCCTGGGGGAAACCATTGAAGAGGCTTTTCACTATGTTTACCACTCACAGCAAGCTTGTGAAATCCAGGTAGATAGAGGCTTGGTTTTATTTTTAACACTCCCTCTGGTTGCAAATAAAATAGAATTACAACATTCAGGGTTGAATTATTTTGCAAACATAATATGGACAGCGTGGCCTTGATATACTTTTGCACACATTGGGAATTAAAGCAGCTGTAGGCAAGTTTGGTAAATGGGAGAAATTTTGCCAAATATTTGGAGGCAAAAACTCCCTTCTCCCTCCCTACTGAACTCCAGTCCTGCCTCAGAGTCCCTCTCATCCACATGTATGCAAGATGATGGATACTCTAAAATATACAGTAAATTGAAAATTACCCGTCCAGTGAAATTCTACTGCCTCAGTGTCACTTAAGAAGCCATTCAAGTCCCGTGGCTCTTGCCATTTCTGAAACCCACTTCTAATGTTTAATGGAGTTTTATCCCTCGCTTGATCTGATTCCTTTTTATTGTTTTTTCCCTCTTGATTCTTTGATTGTTTTGGCTGCAGGAATTAGGCAATTGGAAATTTCTCACTATAACTTAGTAGACTGCATACAGACCTGGTTAGCTGCCCTGTGTCTGCATCTATGTGTGCACATGACATGACTGACACAGAGGCAGAGACGCCCCCCTAACTATAATTGGTTGCTTGACTTGGGATGAATGACTTTTAGTGAATGCAGCCCTAGCAGCAGGCAGGGAAACCAGATGTTTTCACAGTACATTTACTTTATGGATACCTGTTGGTTCATAATGGGAATTTCACTACTTATGATAAAATTGTGTTGAAAGACGCTTGGCGACAGCAGGTTTAATGTGTATAAATCATGAATATACTTGTATTGTTTTTTCCCTTGTAGAAAGTCGTTCTCTTGTTTTTGGAAATCACTCAGGCTATATTTTGGTTTTCATCCAGTGCTCTGTTTTAAATTGTATGGTCTCCTACCTACAATATACTGGAAGCAGAGCTGACAAGTTGTTGAACATATGTTTGAACAAAGCTAAACCAAATATGTGATGGAGACCATTGTTTCCAGCCAGCACCAGGTGGAACCCTGCAGTGTTTGGGGAGTGGTGCTGAGTTGCTGTTATTGCTTTGTATGTGGGAGGCAGTTTGGATAGTGTTTTTTATCATCATCCCGTGTGTCTGGGCAGCATTTGTTTTTCCATTGCTTTTGACACATATTGACAACTCCGTCTACACATAATTACAATTTCCCTGAACTGAAAGCCTTATCCCAGAGGAGAGAAAATATTTATCCATTCCAGGCTGGGTATTCTCTTTTGCAAGTACTGTTTGTATTGCAGAATTATGCTGCATATGCATCAGTGAAACTTGCTAATGGAATTTTGAAATTACTTTGACTCAGTGCAAAGACATGGTAATTGGGCTTGTTGCTCCAAGACTAAAAAAAAATTTTTACCTTTTAAATAATTTTGATGGATGTCTTCCTGTAGGTGAGCGCCCTGAGGTGTTCTGGTGGAGTGGACAACCTTGTGCTCCTGGACAGGCAGAAGCTCAAACCCCTGACCCAGGGAGTGGCTGCCGCCGGGGTGGTGGTGGACAACGAGGTGAAATGGAAAGTGGGCGAGGCGGAGTTCGAGTCCCTTCTGAGGATGCTGGACAACCTGGTGAGTGAACCCTGACCTGTGCCCCTTACCCACAATCCTCTGTGTTTCCTTTTTCAAGGACTTCCTGGGGAAGTGTCGGTAATTGGACGGTGCTGTCCAGCTGTATTTTCTCAATAAAATAGCAGATTCTCCAGTAATAATCATCTGGCCATCTTACCATCTTTTTTTTTTGTTTTGTTTTTGTTCTTCCATAGAGCGTATTGCTCTCCGATATTATTATTATGATTATCAAATTATTATGATCCTGTATCTTTCCTGTTTTGGATTTTGCCTGCAGTGTATGGGGTTACAAAGGGCATGTAAAGTGTGCCGCAGTACAGAATTGAATTTAGAGGTTCCCTGAGGGTACACAAACTTGTTCCAATACTTGCCATAATGAATACATAGGTTGGGAACCATGTAATATCAGGTATAAAAACACAACAGATACTTAACTGGTATATTACCCATAATTATCCATGGGCAAGAAAAAGAGAAGAAGAAAGAAAGATGAGCTATAGTCTCTGAGGCTGGACATAGTTCTATATTTAGAAATACATCGTACCATAATGTTAATCAAATTAAGAGTCAGCTGTTTTGTAATTTCAAGGAGAAATTGGCCAGTAATATCTTGACTATGTCAAAACTTACACGTTATATAACTTTTAACACCATCATGAACCTGAACTATATGTTACTTTTCACTTAACAAGGAGACAGTATGGGGTCAGCTGAGATCAGGTATTCTGCCTTTGACAACAGAAACAAGTAGATTCATTGCTGAGGTGGACGTGTTGAGCATCTTATGGGACTAAAATCAGATGGAAAATTAATTCCATTTTTGTTTTACTGCCCATTCTGCAATGATGTGACAATTGATGATGGGCAAAGGCTTGAATTTTCTGGTCTTTCACTGAAAACAATGATTTATGTTTTGATGGTGTTGTTGTCTCCAGAGGATCTCTGTGCTGTTTGTAATTCTGTTGACTGTACACTGCTCTGCTAATGACCAGGGCCTGAGTGAACTTCAGTGGGCAACAGTAGATGTCAGACCATGTCTGATCTCGTGTCTGATTGAGTGTACTGCTAGCTAACAACTGGGGCTAGAGTAGGTTGCAGCTGTGTTAACTTGTGCAGCTCTCTGTGATCACAGCACGCCCACCCGCTCTGTCATAGCTTCCAGATGGCACAGCGTGCTGTGGGGAGTTAAGAACACACAGACCACACAGTCACTTAGTGTCGGACTGGACTCAGCACACTGTGGGTTTCCATCAGTTGGATGCTAGTTGTCTCTCCCTGTCTTTGATGCGTTCTTAACAACACGCTCCTTCGATCCCTGCTGCCGACTGAGAGCAAGTCTTATCTTTTCCCTTTGACGCCGGGCTTGTCTGAGAAGGGCTGTTTCGATATGCTATGAAAAATGTTGAAAGTGTTTAGAAGCATTGTGTGAGCGCATCGTGGGTTGCCTGCGCATCCTTTGCAGTGGATATCCTTTATAGCTGGAAAGCATGTTCCTTAATGTATAGAATATGTGATGGAACAATAATAACAACTACAACAATAATAATGATAACAACAACAATAACAACAATAATAATAATAATAACAATAATAATAATAATGAAGCGCTTTTCAAAATAAAGTTACAACATGCTTTATAACACTACTTAATAATATGGCAGAAAAGTGCACTGCAGAAAAACTGCGAGCATTTTGACCTGTGACAAGCAATACTTGTTTAAATAAGTACGCCAGAACAATGAGTCCTCTCTCTGTGACCTGCCAGGGATACAGAACCGGCTACTCTCACAGGAACCCCATTGTGCGGGAAAAGCCTCGCTCCAAGAACGACGTGGAGATCCCTGCCACGGTGTCCGCTGTGGCACCAGAGGACGGTGAGCTGGGCCTGCGCAGCCCCCTCAAGTTTATGGCTCAGAAGCAGCAGAGGGAGCGGACCCGCTGGCTGAACTCACCCAACAGCTACCTGAAGGTCAACGTGCCCGAGCGGTCGCCCAGCGGGGAGTGCAGCCCCAGGACCAAGACCACGGTGTGTCCTCAAAACTTCTAATAGAAGAACAAAGTGTTCTTTTCTTGAATTTAACATTGAAATCTTTACCCACCAGAATGTTTTGGCCTCTAATGATATTTGTAGCCCGGCCATTGTCTGTAACAGAGAGAGGACGTTTCAATTCTTCTATATTAGCCTGCCCTCTTGTGGAAGATTTAATAAATGCATGCTTTGCCATTTTTCCTCATGATTCCTTTCCTTTTTTCAGTGGATGAGGACTTCGGAGACGGGCAACAGCAGCGGCACCCCAATAAGGATCGAAGACCCCAACCAGTTTGTTCCACTCAACACTGATCCCACAGAGGTTTTGGATAAGAGGAACCGGGTCAGTCGGAACATCATCGCTCCTTTCACACTACGCTGCCTGCCATATGTTCCAATCCTGCCAAAAACCCAAACCCGCAAACGGTTTTCACACCATCTCATTTATTTTCATCATCTTTGGAAACTGCTCGTGTCTATCATGGTTCAGCGTATTAAACCATGATCGCCTCAGTTATGAAATTTTTGCCTCTGGTTTCCCAAGTCTAACATACCAGGCTTGCACTATATGGATCAAACTTTGCATTTTCCACGGTGAACTGCATAGGAAACACAGTTGAACTCATTTCCAAGTAGATTGATATTGATTAGAGTGACCAATATGTTCTGACAAGCACCCCTCTGGCATGTCAGCTGCATTTCAAACGCAGCCAGTCAATCATAAAGGCACTGCATTGATCTAATAAAGAAGCCCTATGCTGTCACTCGCTGTCTGTGGCAGACACCAAGTTGACAGCGCTTTTTAGCATGAGGTGTATTTTGTGACATGGAGGGTCTGAATCAGACAATTCTCCTCAATAATTTGCAGATAAGAGAACAGCACAGAGGCGACCAGATGACTCCAGGGCCGAAGTCTCAGCTGCTGGCAGGCATTGTTGTGGACACCACGCCAGGACCAGTGAGTATTTCTCCATTTCAAAATCATGAAGTAGCATACAGTGTCATACAGAGTACAGCAAATAATTTTATTGTTGATTTCAGTGAAGCACTAGCCTTCATTGTTCTACAAAAGCACTTGAGATCAGCCAATACAGATAGATAGAAAATAAGTCAAATGCCCCGAGATCACAAAATATGGTACATCAGGTGACCCTAATATGTTTTTATGTTCTTCTCTCCATCAGGCTTTTATCATTGAGGATGAGGAGCAGACTCGCTCTCTTCCCCCCAACCCTTTCAGTGGGCTGACAGAGAAGGAGCTGGAGGAATACAAGAACACGGTGGAGCGAAAGCAGCAAGGCCAAGAAGGTGCTGATTTCTGTCCTGCATCGCCTGTTTCTATATAATGGGATTCTGTTATAAAGACCCACTTTGCACCATTTCTCTTTAAAGGCATAAAAAAACTACTTATTTTAATCCCGCTCCGGCTTTCATGGGCTCATATTTGACATCGGCTCATGTAGATTATGAGTGTAGAGTTTTTTTTTTTTGGGAAGGGGGGGCACTAATCCTCGCGGTCACTAGAGGTCAGAAAAGAAATTGAGATGCATAAGCGAAGCCAATCTCAAAGGCTAACAGAGATCTGTGACATCATCATCCAGGACCAACAGTGGTGGAACTCTTGGGTTCCGTTCAAAGGAATTTAAGGCCAGATTTCTGAGGAATTTTGACTTTGAATTTAAATTGTTCAGCGACTAAATTAGGAAAGATCAAAGACATTACTGCATGGGGAACCGTGGCCTCGAATAGAAGTTTTAAATTACATGATTTGAAGGGTCTGACGGCAGCATTTCTGGACCTGGTTTCCTCAGCCTAAACTGTTTCTTACCAATTACAGTGTGATATAATCTGCAAACATCACTTTACTTGGATTCATGTAAGCACATGCCAACAGTGGTGCTAGCTGGGCCGGGAGATAGGAACAGAATCAAATATCACTATTTTTGAATACCTCAGTTTTGATATTGTGAGGTTATTTTAGGGATGACTATTGGCACTTTCATAAGATCAACACAAGAGATTTTTGATTAACACGGATTAGTAATATGGATATGATGATGAAGCAGTTAGAGACAAATAATAGAACAGCTAGAACAGTCTAATAAATTTAGAAAATTGCATCCCTTTACTGTAATTCAACCATTAAAACCAGGAAAAGACAAAACGCCTGCCATATCACCATATTATGATGTCCAAAATCCCAGATGATATCTAGTCTTATATCTGGATATTGATAAAGTATCAATATATCACCCACTGCCCAGCCTACATACTGAGTTCAGTCAAAGTGCTCAGTGCCTTCATGTTCAAACTGGATCCTTAGTGGATCCAGGACTCAGACTCCTGTTTCCCTGAATATTCAAAGTGAAAGCTGTGGTTGAGATTGAGGTGAGAGGTTCAACTACATTCAGTAAAGTCGGGACGTTACAGAAAAATGCAATCAGGAGCAAAACATCATGCAGTGATTTCACTCGGCCTCTGAGTTGTAAAGTCTTCTGACAGGGATGGTGAGAGATCATCTGAAAAGACAATGGCCTCATACATATATTCATGATTACACAAGAGGCAGAAATGTGGCATTGTGCAAGGGGGCAACATTTCTACCACTGTATCAGAATGCCATGCTTATCTTTGGCCCTGATCATCAGTTTTCATTTGAGGCCTGATGAGAATTTATAGATGAACAATAGAGACCTTTGCAGCTACCAGTTTGTTTTGCTAGAAACCATTTTTTCATATCTAAAATTTTGTTGCCTTTGCAGGGTATTTTTACACAGTTCAGAGAGCATAGAGCACTGCAATGCTTGAATTCCTCCTGTATTATTTTAGAGTGAAGGAGCTATTTGTATCATGTAGTAGTCATATAAAAGTACATAGGCTGAAGCTGGGAATTACTCTTTCTCAATGCAATTTTTAGAAACAACTAGCCTCCCAGGTAGCAACGTTGTTTGTCCAGTCTCGCATTCAGTGGCTTCAGTTTTTGGTTTTGCTTCTGCAAACAATAAAACCTCTGGAATTTATTCATCTGATAAACATCAAACCACATGAACACAGCAACTGTAATGAATGACCTCTGAATGAAGGATGTAATTCTTCTGCAGATGATGATGATGATGTCACCGATGCAGATGAGATGACCACATTTGACGGCTCTACTATCTCCCTCTCCCTCTCCCCAATAATGACTCCGGCTAAGCAAGGTAATACACTTATCATTAGGTATTTCAATTATTGGGTGTTAACCTTTTACTCCTAACAGAGGCAAACTATTGTTTGCTATTCTGTGTGTTCTGTGTGTTTTTTGTCTAATAAAATTCATAATAGGCCATTGCATTGCCTGCCATTGTAATATGATCACGACAGCCCTGTCTGTGTGATTATTATCCACATCCTTCTTCACTGACTCAGTTTTATCTGTTGACAGAGACAATGCCCAACGGGAAGGACCACTTGTCGGAGCTGGAGGAGGATCTAAGTATCCAGGTTTCCAAGCTGAGCGTGAGCACTACAGAAACGGTTGAAATCTCCATAACGACCACGGAGAAGACAGGGGAGCGTCAGACCCCCGAGAGCCAAAGCAAGTCCCCCAAGAAGAAGAAAAAGAAGTTCCGCACACCGTCGTTCCTGAAGAAGAGCAAGAAAAAGGACAAAGAGAGAGAAAAAGACAAAGAGAAAGATAAAGAGAAAGAAAGGAAAAAGAAAAAGACAAAGAGAAAGTAAAAGAAAAAGACAAAGAGAAGGAAAAAGACAAAGAAAAAGACAAAGAGAAAGACAAAGAGAAACAGAAAGAAAAAACAGAGGCATAAGTTTATAAACTGAAAAAATGTCAGCTTTGGTAGGAAATGAATTGCCTCCTTAGTGGTAATTTTTTGAATATCATTTGGCAAAAAATCTCCCAGACATTTTTTCTCACTTGGACCTGCCCAATTTGTGAGATTATTTTTTTTTCAGAGGAAATGGGACCAGAGTTATACACACATCTTTCATTCACAGCTATTAATGTCATGTGAAGGTTTTACCAAGATGTGCCAGCAGATGGTAATATGGATGTTTTCCTGAGAGAAGGTTTAGTTGACCAGTCAGTGAAGTGAAATGAAATGAAATCTAATCATAAGACTGCATATTGGTGATTTTTATTGCCCATATTATTAATGGGTCTTATTGAATGGATACCATAAGACACTAATGGCATTTTTAATTTCATAGAAATATAAAAATTTTGGCCTGTTATGTATTTGTGATTTTTTTTCATAAGTCCAATTTTGACTGTACAGTGAGAGGTAAAAAAAATGTTAAACAACATTATAACTATCTGAAGCTGAGCCTTAAGCAGTACGATTTCCCTCTGGACCTATTCATAGTTATACTATCTTGTAATAATAATATATGTTGGTTTATATAATAGATAATACAATACTATGTTGGATAGTTCAATACACAATTTGATATTCTTTACATACTTTACTGATTATTTTATCAAAGCTATAATTGATCATACAGAAATTATTCATGTTCGGCATGTTTTTCCAATAACGTCGGTGATGTTTTTCCCATGGTTGCTGCTTATTTGTAGTTGTGACAAGGAACTGACTGTGACTAACTGAGAAGGAGTTAAGGAAAGTGTTGGCCTCTGATACAGTTTTGCATATTGATGGCTATCAATAAGAATAAAGACTTTTACAGCATTGAAAGCAAACTACTACATATGTGGATGTGACTTGATAGTGAAAAGTGCCAAGCCTGATTTGCGCAAGTTGAATGTTGTGATGGATGTTTTGACTAATAGTGTCCAGATAGTAAGTTGACGGCAATATGTTATTTTTTCCTTGTAGCCACTATTTGAGATTGATATAAAGTATTTTAGAGGACCATATATTAACAATCCAGTCAATAATGTGAATGATTTTCTTCGACCCATGGGGAGAAAACTCTTTGCCTTTGTAAATAAAATGTTTCGTGTGACGTTTTTTGCAACGTTAAACCAAAATGAGGGTATTAAAGATGAAATCTAGAAATGTGACAACACAATCTAATATCAATATTTTAACATTTCTTTTGTCATAATTCCTTTTTATTGTAAGCTCCTTATTTACTTTCATTATACGCAGTACATCATGTTTACAGATTGTATTACTAATGTAATTTGTGTGTGTAGTGCTTGTATTTTCACCATTGTTTACATCGCTCTTTGTATAGCCTGGGCTTTTGCATAGGGTATGGTGCTTTACATTATAGCCACCTTGCCTCAGTGTTAGTCCTTTTACAATTGCATTCCACCTAATGTAATAAAAACTGGGATATGTTTACTTAATTGTTTTCTTTCTCTATTGCTTTTCGACTTTAAGATATTTCAATTTGCAAATTCTTCACACAAATATAGTTCAAAACATGGACAGGTTTTTGATTAGGATGAATATATATGCATTGATCCCTATATTTCAAGTAGCATATTTTGTTTTTTATTTCACCCACTATACGTCATTCTAATGGCTGTGAAATTCCAGCTCACCACATCCAATTCTAACTTAACACTGGTCTGAGAGTGTGACTGCCCCTTATTAGAGACAGAATAACACCCCAGGTACGAATTCAAGCCTTCTCCACAACTGTTTACACAGCTTTCCAGTGGTAAAATAGCAGCGTTCCCCTAAAACAATGTGCCCTGTTCAGTGATAATTGTCTGTGTGAAGCCGTATAATCAGTCTTCTGCCATGATATGAATGGCTGTTGTCATGGTAATCCACTGAGAGGGGCCGTGGAGACAAAGAGGGGATTTGGTGTCTCCAACAGGTGTTCATGTTAGGGGAGTGACAGGATCCGTACCTACCCCACCCCCATCCCACACACCCCTCCGATGAGGTGACAGAAGGGAAAGGAGATCGAGTCAAAGATAATAACACACTTCTGAGCAAGTGAAGATGAATGGCGTATTCTATTAAAACCAAAGTTTAAAAAAATAAAGTCAACTTTACTGACAGAATATACTGTGCATCTCAGTTCAGGAGAATGAATCTTCTCTAGAAATGCAGAAATGAAATAAAAAGACCAAATGGTATTTAAAAAACCAAACTAAACTACTGCAAACCTATTAGTCTGTTTTTGTTCTGCAAAACCAGCACTTTTGAAACTATCATGGAAGCTCATTGGCCCTCACATATGAAATAAAAAAGATATATTTTATTTTTTATTTTAAGTTGTTGTTTTTTAAGTTGTAATCTACTCTAAGGGGCATAAAACAAAAAGGAGGAGCAGGTGACAGCCTCCCAAGTTGTTACATGAACAATCCCTCACATCGTGTGGATGACAAAGCTTAGTGCTGAGCCCTCCCATCTCCTGACCGTGTTA
This sequence comes from Holocentrus rufus, assembly GCA_900302615.1. NCBI lineage: Eukaryota > Metazoa > Chordata > Actinopteri > Holocentriformes > Holocentridae > Holocentrus > Holocentrus rufus. The sequence continues at coordinate 51,731 of OMLF01003422.1, read as the reverse complement.
AGGAGACGACGGAGCAGGTGACACACTTGGAGGCCGGCTGCAGTGTCCTTCTGCTGTGACCTCAGGGCAAAGTGCAGCCATTGTGATAAAACAATAGGGCATGGCCACACAATGCCTCATCTGAGACCAACATATTGAAGAAGAGCATCGGCTCAATAGCCCAGAGTGATAGACAGATAGATTTTATTTTTCAGATGTGAGGTTCCTGTGCAATCCATTCATCCGTTATAACCCTTGTTTGTTTCTGTTCAACTACACACATCGCGCCTTACACTCCTCGCTGAGTGAGACCACTGTTTGGCACATTCTTTCACACATACACACAAGCACACACACACACACACATATACACACACTGTGTGACTTTGCCTCCTGTGTGACAGCCGAGCCACTGGTGTAATCCTCAGGCTTTTCAGATTACTCCAGTTGGGGTCACATTCTACACCAACCTGCAGTGGGTCAGCTTTCCATGCTGTCGCTATCAGTGTGCAGCGCGGGGCAGGCAGCACACCAGCCTCACAACACACACAGGCCCTTTTCCTGCCCAAACGCTGTCGCCTTTTAACGCTCAGTGACAAACTATCCATGTCTGTCTCTGTTTATGAATCTGCTGGAGCACATGCCAGACTTCGGCAGAAGGTGATGTTTAATTAATAGGTTTTATATTAATGTTGTTATTTGAGAAAGTGGAAGGGAACTCCATGCCCCAGCAACAAGATAAGAGGTGTTAGAATAAATGTAAGAAGGCATACTGGGATAGAATGGTGTGACACTTTCACCATGTGAAGAGTTCATTTGCAGAAACAGATAAATGCCATTCCTAAAATATATAAATAAATGACAAAAAACACTGACTGTTTTATGCAATGCTTCACATAACATACTGTCTTAATAAAAAAAAAACCCACAATATTGCCAATGCATTAGACTAATAAAGTACTTTTTTGATTGATATTATCTTCGGAAAAACATGTTTTATAAAAATGACAACAACAGAGGATATATGTTTTTGCAAATGAACTCTTTATCTCCAATAATAGGCCTACACTTATGTGTTAATTCCTTTGCATGTGTTCTCAAAAGTAGTCTTATTTATGTAAACACATTTTTTAAATTGCACATTGTGTGTGTATATGCATGTGAGTGTATTTCAGTGTCTAGGCCAGGACTGCTTGCCTGTGTGTGTCAGGCCTTGCCAGGCAGCTGAAATAGACTCCATGGGAGGGTGCTCTCTCTCACAGGCGTCCGTTACAGGCCTGGCCACATCTGCAGCGGGCCAGCCATCTGCACCCATTGTCTCAGAGGCACAACACAGCCTTGCATGCATGGCTGCCCCCTTTAAGGCAGGCCCTCGACCCTCTGTCCTCCTCCATCCTTCTCAGTCTGGGGAAAAAAATGACTTCTTAATCAGCCAAAGGGACAACAGAAATGAACCATCCAGCTCGCAGTGAATTCAATTTCAAGGTTAGTTTTCAATGGAGGACTTAAAAGGTGAGCTGTAGATGGTGAAATAATTCATGGTCATTTTGCGGGATCGCATACACGCTTGTTGTCCGCTGGGCTTGAAAATGCCCCCCAAAGGACCGCACAGCTTATGCAAACAAGCCGACTCATACTGCCATTAAAATAATTTGACTGACTTATTGCTTTCGTAGATTTCCTTGTTGTCTCTGCGTGCATGTAGACTGCCTTTGAACTGGAGCAACCCACACACAGGGAGCTTAAGTGACAACAAGAGACTTCAAGACCAAGGCAGTAGCTTGGGAAAACAATGGATTTATTGTGAGCAAATAATCTCAAAGTCGCCTCTCGGGTCTTTTGAATGTATTGCATTCACTTCCAAAGGGAAATCCTAAAAGCTCATGACTTTGGGGGGAGTAATCAATCACCTCAAAGTCCCACATCACATTCCATTTAGGACACATTACCTGACTGAGGCATTATAATGCAAGCGATTGAGAAGAGCACACACATTCATACTAGTGATTCTATCCAGTTAAGGCTCATGTTCACAGCTTTTTGGTATTAAAACAGCTTTTACTGCATTGGTCAAACCTAGTTAATTGGCCTTTGAAATCCCCACAGCGGTAAATTTTGCTGTGACAGTGGTTGAACAGCAGTGGCCGCAGTGATCTGAGGCAGGTCATGAAGTTATGGCAAAAATAGCAAAAATCAAGGAACAGGATGTGAGGAGCTGTGGGGGAGTCACTCTGAATTGCTCCCTTACTGTGATTACTGTAGGGTCACATGACATTGCAAAATTAAAAGTTTACCAGTGATATGATTGCATGTTTATCATGTAAAAATGCCCACCGCTCTCTGGAGGCCCACTAAGCACAACTGAGGCCTCAGGTGATTACATATTTATAACTGAAGCCAACCCTGGAGGCTGTCCTTGATATTCAGGTTGCAGTATTGATTAGACCAGATATTGTCTACTGCCATGTGTCTTTTCACCCTGCTCATATATTTATACACATAACTGAGTGTAAAACTGAAAAATAATCTCTCACTAAGCCCACTGTACATTATTAATCAGTTTATCTCAATTGAAATAATGCAGCATTGTTACAAATCACTCCATGTGAGACAGCAAAGACAGCAGATGAAGTGCAAGAATAAAGTTTTTATGGCATGTCACTGGACATTATTGCTACCTAATAACTGTTATTTGTTGCCCTCCTGCAGTATAGATAATGAGGATTTATTATGGCACTGTTGACAATGAATGCAATGTGCATGCGTTAGTGGGAGGGATTATCCACCAAGTAGGGCAAGTGGCTGAGGCTAAGGACTGCAATTCCATCCAGCCTAGTTCATTTCAGTCATCCGCTCAGTGCATTGCCGGGACAAGGAGAAAAATTTCACTGTCGTTTATTTGTCCAAGACCAACAACCTAGGGGAAAATGGTAAAGTACATGCGACAGCACAGCGAGCTGAAATCTGAAGAGGTCCTCTCGGAGTCTGATGCGTCCATCGACCAGCAGGATTTTAGAGAGATGTCCGACTATTCTTTCAACGACGTTTTATACTCCAAGTGTTCCGCAATGGACCAAATTGGCACTTTCATGAAAAACGTGCAAGTGTTGCTCGATGCAGCAAATTACATTGAAAATGTCGAAAAGAACAACGGAAGTAAGTAAACATCGCCTGTTCGGGATATTAACACGTAATGCGCCGAGCAGACAACAATAGGAGCGAAGGCGACAAAAGACGCGCAGCGGACAGATGAATTGCCCTGACAGCAACCAATAATATTTCACTTGCTTTTGGAAAATATTAATTGACCCACCTCTCTGAAAAAAAAATGTTAAAAATAATTTGAATAAAATATTGCTAAATTTAATGTTGACAGCCAGCCTGCAAAAACATGGATTTGGACATGGGATATAAAGGAAATGGGTTTCTCCAACAATAGAGTCTATAAAAAATCTGCTACATTTAGTTATTGGTCTTTTGCAGCCTATGTGAGACTTAATTTAAAAGCATGTTATAGTTTGTTCTTTTTTTCTACTTAGCATGTGTATGTGCATATTTAGGTTAATGCTGTCTAAATTTAGGCTATTGTGACACTCACAATTTCACTTTAATATCTTCTCTTAGTTTATTGTAGCTCATTTCACAATGTGGGAATGCAGGCTTTTCCAGTCGCAACTGTCTATATGTGAAGGAAAAATATGATATTCAGTGAGCCTGCTGAATACACAAGTGGCAAGTTAGATAGATAGTTTTCTCCCCCCAGTCGAAATTTCCAATTCAAAGCCCAGCTATCATTTTCTGAGGCTGTCTGCGCTTCCTTGTATGTGCTGTTCACATGGTTTCCACATGGAACAAATTGGGAGGTTTTGATTGGTCTAGACTCATGTTCCCAGCGCGAGAGTCACTGCAGATAGCCAATCACACTTAGGTTCATATCCAACGTCGCATGTTACTGGGTCGGCCTTATGGGGTCGGACTGAGAGAGGGTTCATGGGACTTG
>OMLF01003422.1:29007-47731 GCA_900302615.1 Holocentrus rufus | reverse complement strand
TAGGATAGAACATAATAGCATAGAACAGAACAGAATAGAATAGAATAGAATTCTCTGTGTGAGAAGACTGCAAATGTGCATCTGGTACAGAGAAACTGATTCAACACACCTGGTGTTTGTTAGGCCTAAATTGGACTGTCTTTGTTGAGATGTTTTAATCCACCAGGCCTCAAATAATATGGGCTACTGAATGCGACATAATGATATGCAGACTCATAGGACATGCTGTAAAAATAGAACCTTGTGCATCACAGAGGTTAATCACTGAGAAAATGTCTAAATCTATTGATAGCCCTGGTTGATATTTTCTGAGAAGGCTTGTCTATTAAATTGAGTTGTAATTCTTTGAATTTTAATTCCAGGGATGTCTGGCCACTGGCCGCATATTAAGATGTGATTTAAAATTCAGGCCAAATTAAGGTCAAATTCATCATGCAAAACCAGTCCTCTGTGAACCATTTTGTTTGAAGCATTTCAAAATACACAGTGTATTTAATCGTATTGTTTTTCTTTTTCATCACCAGAATGTGAACATGGGTATGCCTCAACATACCCTTCAACTCAAACTGCACATCTTCAGAAACAACGTAAATTCAAAAATAAGAAAATGGACAGTATTCACAACAGGTAGGTTAAATATCTTTAGAAAGCTCCTGGTTCAAATGTCACCAAATACAAATATAGCAGTGGTGAATAAATACAGACTATGCTTATCTTCATGAAAGTGTTGATTTTCTAAAACAGGGATTTTTAAATCCTCCATGCACCATTTCAATTTGTTCGTTTGTCCAAGGATTTATAATTCAATCATGTATTATTAATATCACCACATTATGAAAAATTACTGAAGTAATTACCTTGAGCTACTGCATTTTTTATGTATATATGCATAGATTGTAATTTGTTCTATTTTGCATGGCTGAGACTAGTATGTCTTTAATATTGTGTATTTTCAACAGGTCAGCACACAATGAACTGGAAAAGAATAGGTGAGTACAAAAGAGATTTAAGTGTCCATTTTTGATGAAAAAAAAAAGATTAAGACAGTTGAAAGATATATTAGAAACATGACATAGGCTGTGCCATTTTAGATGTATACTTAAATCAAACTTTAAAGCAATTATGAGCTCCACAGGGACTTTATGTCAAGAGCCAGCTGTCTCAAAATGGAGCTTCCGTGTGATAATCCAAAAACACTCTCCTGTCTACTATTTTTGCATATCTTGGTACTATGCTAAATATGCTGACCTTACCATTCGAACATGGGATATAGACCTATAAATCAGCTTATCACCGCCACAGGAGTTCAAACAAGGCTATTTTTTTATCAACAACTTGGAAGTTCTGCAATTGTGTAAGATAAAAGTGTCCATTTTGCAAAGCAAATGAGAGGGAGATGCAGCCGCTGCAGCAGCACTGTTGCAGGAGGACCTTCAGACACTTCCCCAGTCAGCAAACGGGAACCGTCTGTTTCCAGACAACAGGGCTCCTTCCGGACAGGAGCTGCAAATCCAATAGCAGTGAGCCGATATTGCTGCTGGGCTAAGCTGGGCTTTTACTTCAAATAAAAAACAAACTTCAGGGCACATTTTTAAAACATTAAATGCCCAGTTTATCCACAGAAAGAAACTAATTTGTGTGAGGCAAGATATGACATAGATGGGTGCTGGAATAAGAAGGGTGATTTTGTATTAGACTATTTTTTTGATTGCAAAATGGTGGCCAATGCAGAGAGGGGAAGATGACATCACAACTTGACCTACATTTTACTCCACTATATGAAAAGGAAAGTGACTGCCATTTGCCAGAATGTCCATTCTTCCAGACCACAGGCCTAGAGGCCTTGGTGGATCAGAGACAGAGTATCTGGCTGACCTCAGCAGCTTTTAAAGCTGGGCCAGACGGATCCATATGTAATAGCAGGAGGGGCATTGGTCAGATGGTGCAGCTAACTAGCAGAATGGATAAACAGATAAATCAAATAATTGCATGTCTTGACTACACTGCTAATCACAAAATGGATACTTAATACCATAATTTGAACTGATAAGGACCAATTGAGTATCAGTCAAGTCCAGGGCCTGTATGTGCTTGTATACATTGACTGTTATATTGTTAATCACATAATGCATTGCTGGTATCATAAATTTGAATTGATCAAGACCAATGCAGAGGAACAGAAATACAGCAATCTGAGTATGTAACCTTTAGCATTTTTTTCAATGTAGCAGCACACTTAATAAAACCATTACACATGCAGGATGTTGAATAATGCAAAATTTCCCATGTATGCTGTAACTGGAAACAGATGGCCTTTTCTGACTGTGTCTCTCCTCCCACAGACGAGCACATCTCCGCTTGTGTTTGGAGAGGTTGAAGTCCCTCATACCCCTGGGACCAGACTGCAGTCGGCACACTACACTGGGACTGCTCAACAAGGCCAAAGCACATATCAAGGTGGGCTGGTCCAAAGTTCCTCATGTATTACGGGTTCAGCCCCTCCATAGGCGCATGGGTTTAATGAAAGTTGTTGTTGATGGTGATTCTGTGCTCAAGATAAAGCGCCAGCGTATGAATACTGGTAAATTAATAGAATAGCTGTACACATAATAATGGCTGGCGACAACAATGTGGGAAAGTAGCATATTTTTTTCATGCAGTAACTTAAATGTGTGCCATTTGGCAATATAATCATATAACCCGACTTTTACAGAAGTGTTTATGAATGGCAGATCATAAACGTACAGTATATGGAGCAAAACGTCCTTCCTGTTTTTGATTATGTGAGTGTTTAAATCAGCATGACCATTCAGTAACTATGCTGACCCCACTGTGATACCTGATTATAAACCCATAGTTATTTGTGCATAGTTGAGTTTCAAATCCAAAAAAGTCACAAAGCAAAAGGAAATGTGTTCAGCTCTTGTCTACATAGAAAATACTTCAGCTCGGTAACAGTTTTAGCCTGAAATCTATTTGAACTTTGAAATTCTATACATTTGTAAGTACATTAGATATCAGTCCTTGCTGCTTGATGAAAAGATATCAATTGACAAAGACACATGACACCACCCCTACTTGTTTTGTAATTGACCTAGTATAAACACGAGGGATGGAATTTATAGTTGTATATGCTATTGCTGATAGCTGTATTTGTGTGAGAATGGGATCTCAGTGGACCTAAGAGTCCTCTTTGGAGATTTTAGAGCAGCATGTCCTTCTCAGAGTCAGAGGAAAGAGGTCTGGATTCTTTGCCTCTTCTTAGCCATTTTGGCTTAGTTGCAGGCATAACGGATAAAACAACATTATAGTAATATTATTTCTTCTTAATTTTTCTTATTGGTTCCCTCTCATTTATTTTCGTTTAATTTTGTCAAAATTAATATTCCCTTGTTCTACACATGATGTTAATTCATTATTCTCTATTGCAAGTTTAACTGTGGTGGTCAAAGTAATGAGAAGAGGATCCATTGTTACACAAGTGGTGTTTTGTGGCTTGGTCTGATCTAGTTGCTGTGATTGCACATTTGATAGCAATCTCTTGAGGCCAAGTTGTATTGTGTAGCTGAGGTCCCAGCAGAGATCCAAGAGTTGGTAAATCTACCAGCGGAGTCTTGGTTGGAGTCGGCAGCCTGTTTAATGGAAACCTCAGAGGTGATCTCATCAACTGGCTTTCTAGCCCACTGTGCCAGACATCTCACCTCTTACGCTCTCATGAAACACTTTCCTGAAACTGATGTTTGAACATGTGGAATCCTCATTTGTCACAGACAGAGTGAGAAGAGGACAGAGATGAAAAAGGCAGGAATGTTTGTTCTAGCTTCTCTCTGTACTTTGGCGGGCTGCATATAATCAGCCACTGTAGGTAATGTAAGGTAATGTAAATGTAAGCTAGCAAAGTGATGCACTGTGGCAGCGGTGGCAGTTAACATCCTTGTTTGTTTTGGCTGTCTGCTCAAGCTTAGGTCAGACTACAAGGCAGTTCAAGTCATGCCCGACATGGGCAGTTCAGAATAAATTGCTGATCTTGAGGAAGTTCTTGCCTTCTCATTGGAAAGGTGTGCGCACTAAGTGATGGGGCAAAGATGGGCATCACACAAATGTAGATGTCTCAAAATTGGCAAATCTTGCTAACACAAGAAAGTGTTTTATAGACTGTGTATTATTGCTATTACTAAGATACAGTTAAAAGAAACAAATAAATACAGCTGATATCTCCTACAAAATAGGAACCCTGGACACTTGAGGGTAGAGGAGAAACAGTCTGTAAATGTGTTTATTTGTTATTTGTGTTGTTTGTTTTGCAAGTGTACAAGTAGGAAATTAATGTAGACATTCAAATGACAATTGACATCAAATTTAAATGGTCATTTATTAAGCAAACAAGAATCAACCAACAGCATGCTGGGGCTGGTCTGGTGGCGGCATACTAGCTCCTCTCTCAAAAGCGCCTCCTCTTCCTCCTCATTTTCTTTTTTTCTTTTTCCCTCCCACATTCACATTGACTGTTGCAAGGCTCGCTTTCAGATTTCAGTCTTGGCGAGTCTTCAGCAAGGTCTTGAGTCATGAATCCTTTGACGCTAAAGGATAATCTACACTGACCACCGGTCCTCGGTGGCCCAGATCTGCCCCAACTAGCCCAGACTCACACTGATGGTTGGATGTCCATCAGGGTGAGCCTGGTATAGATTATCCTATAACATGAAATGGCCCAAGACTTGAGACTCGAGAAGAAATGAGCTATTAGATTATAGTTTTCAATACAAGTGGCAGCAGTGGGATTTTAGGAGAAAGGCTTTTCAGTGCCTGGATGCTGTGACAGTTCGTGGTAACCAATTAAGGCTGACTCTTTCATATGAGTCTTTTAGATGTATCATCCCTCTTGACTGCAACTGAACTGACAGGAAGATCAGAGGCCCCAAAGTTGTACAATTACTCATTTGTTGTCTGTAGTAGTCAGCTTGGTTGTCACCTGTAAAGCAAGCTCACTCCTTGGAAGGTATTGCTTCCTCTTTTTCAAGTATACTGGGAAGATAATTTGAGCATAGCCATATACTTATTGTTGTGAAGAGTAGAAAGCAGTTTGCTTAAACTGACATCTGCTGACAGGTTCACAAAAAATACTGCATGAATACAAGAAACCGCCGCTGGTAATGACTGACCTGAGGCCATATATCTTAGGTTCAGCTTAAATGTATAAATAAGGATGTAAAATATTCAGCAGCTTCAATATGTTTTTGCATACAATAAAATCATCCTATTTCCATTTATTTGTATGCCACTTTGGAACTCAAGTGGATGTATTAGCTTCTAGTTTTAATTTGTGTTAGCTTAGCGCCACAACAGTTGCTCTTCTTTTCCTACTAGCACTAAATCCAGTTCTGCAATTAGTTGGCGTATAATGCCAGGATTTATTTTGCTACAACAGTTGCATGAATCAGTTTTTATTCAAGGCATGGTCAGATGTCAGTGATTGGATACCCATATGACTGCTGAGGCTCAGAGTGTCTCTGTAGGACTGCTTTGCTTATTGTGCTTGTTTGCTTAACCAGAGAGGCTTTTATCGAGCAGTTTGCTTACATTGTTATAAATATACAGTGGGGAAGTTTTAACATAGTTTTGGGAGAGCTAAGAGTAAATCAATGATTGTTTGTGTCAAATGTGGGATAGGCTGATCCCCCTGTTTACTCATGCACATACTGCATATCGAAAGTCTTTAACCAATTACCCTGCGCCATCCATCCTGTCATCTTCCAGTTGCATCCTTTCTCTGGCTGCATTCAACTCAGCTGTTTCTCTAGGATACAACCAACAACTTGCTGTCCTCATTAGTTTAATGATGTATGGGAGGGCACAGAGGTGGTCATGCATGATGCCAGCAACAACTAGACGTTAACATTTCCCCACCACATCCATTTTTTTTATGTTCTCATCAATACAATTATGTGATAACGAGGCTCAGTATCATCAGAGGAGTTTTCTTAATGGAGGGTTATACACTTTTCAGCAAAATAATATAAATACCATATGTGAAACACTTATTTTTCATTTTCTGTGTAGCAATAAGGCAATAAAATGTTACGCATTTGTCTTTTCAGAAACTTGAAGAGATGGACCGGAGGAGTCAGCACCAGCTGGAGAACCTAGAGAGGGAGCAGAGGCATCTGCAGAGGCAGCTAGCCCACCTGCAGACGTCTGGGGAGAGGGTCCGCATGGACAGCCTTGGCTCCCGGGTGGACTCTGATCGCTCAGAGTCTGACAGAGGTTAGTTTCTGTATCAGGGCCTTTATCACTGATCCAAGCGCAAACTGTGCATTTGTTACCATAACCATATTTTTGTATTTTTGTTAAGTCTTAGTGCTTCTAATGTTTCATTTTATTGTGCTTCTAATCCTTTTCGTGTTTGAGGTCTTCTTGAAAGATCTTCACTATGTTGTTGTTGTCTTTGTGTTTCTGCAGAAGAGATTGAAGTGGATGTGGAAAGCACTGAGTTCTCCCATGGAGAAATGGACAGTGTAAGCACCAGTGGTGGTAGCGACCTGGATGACCACAGCAGCCGGCAGAGCTCAGTCAGCGATGAGGGCTACTCCACCTGCAGTCTAAAACTGGCCTTCTCTGCTTAAAGCACCAGCCTATACTTTCACTTCAGCTGCAGTCTTACATGGCTTTCACCTTTTAAAGTACCAGCCTACAGCTCCATTCGCCCTCGCAGTTTAAGCTAATCGTCTCCTCAAGAAGAACCAGCCTAAATCCCACCTTTACCCGAAGCATGAAAACGTCTACCCTTCACCCAAGAACCAGCCTTAAGTTCAACTGAATCTAAACGTTTAAAATGGTCTCCAACCAAGAACTGGGTGGCTGTTCCACAACAAGCTGAAAATGACGTTTTCCACTTTAGTGAGCCTCAACTTTAACTACTCCGGCAATATACAATGTCCTCATTTGCTCCAAGTTATACAATCACTGTTTTCCCAAAACCGGCTTCAGTCAACTATCCCTGCATTTATTGACCCTATTATGAACCTGTAGAGGAACCATAATCACACCAATGTCCAACACTAAAATGGCAACTGTACCTTTAGTCAAGTTGATCTCCTGAAACCAGCGTTAAAAAAAAAAAAAAATACCCAATACCAGCTAGAAGCTCACCATTGAGAAAGGTTGCTCCATTTGCCTTGTAAAAACATTGCCCTTTTTCTGTGGATATACTTTACATATCCAAACAGCACTTCTTGTCAGTGAACAAGCCAGTGGCAAGGGCTACGATATCTGCATTCCAAGATGTTTAATACATTTCTAGAACCTCTGCTTTAGGATCCGCAGTCATCCTAGAGTCACTTGGCATCCCTTTTCATGACGGAAAATAGTCTTATCCAAACAGGTGGCTCCATCCACCAATGTTATTCTAATTTATTTTACATATGATTACCATATGTGTAGTATTTATTTTTGATATATTTAATTGTAGCTAGGTCTTGGTCATGCTTGAATGAAAAAAGAATGGAAAAAGTACCCTGCGGTTAAAATGTATTTTCTAATTGTTTCGCCACATTCTCTTCCCCAATAATACTGGACTTAATATTACTCCCACTAAAGCTTATGCAGTGCTACAAGATGGGCTTATTTTATTCCTCCATGGCATTTTGTTAAAAGAAAGACACTCACCTCGTTCAAACTGTAAGCAAATTCAATTTCATTTTCTTTAGAAAGTAATAAGCTATCCTGCACTTGTCCAAGCACAAGGCTCAAGCAATAACACCTAGTTTTGTCAAATCTTTAGTGTTGGCTGTGTTTGGCACACAGCTCTGTCCGTCCAACACCAAGTTGCAGTTTGCTAGTTTTCTACTTGCTACAGTGGCTATATCAGTTATTAGTCAGCAGTGAAAATGATTGTAATGGTTGAAAAAAAGCTATGGTGCATGTGTATTGAATGTAGCCTTTCTAATCATGTTGTAATGTGCTTTGGATTGAAGTCTTTAAAACATGTCTGTAGCATGAACAAAACAAACACTACAGAAAGAATAGTAGTTTGGTTTATACTCCAACAATCTTTAATACTGTACCTTTTTGTACTGTAGCTGAAGTGTTCAAAAGTTAAAATTCCAATTGTCTGGAGATTTCCCATCAACAGTAAATTGTCTGACAAACACAATTGCACTGCGAACCTATTCTGCTCCAAGAAACCAAATAAGACATTTCAATATATGACCATTTATCTGCATTCTTCTGGTACAAGTCCTATGTAGATCATCACCACCAAAATGTGTCTTAACATGGGTAAATGGACTCTTGCACAAAGTTCCTTGTTACAGGTCTTTTTTCCAACGTCTGTGTTTGGAAAACTGTAAAATGCACTATGAAAAAGACTTGTGTTAAGGAAGTGTCTATAAGCACACCCCAGAATGTTTTCTCTTGTGCTTAATCAGCCATCCAAGGTGACTTTTTGCAAAACATGTGCTGCTGGTCCCCTGCTAATACTTTGTTACGGTTCCTGATTATTGTCCCTGGAATCTTAATAAACCTCCCAGAAGTACACCACACTGAGGTGTTGTCTTTTATTTTTTTTTCTTCTCAATTTCAGTACCTTTCTCACTTGAGGTTGGCATAATGAAGGCCTGATATGAATAAATTACATTTTATTCAAAGTACTGTGAATATTCTATTTATATTGTCATGTCTAATGTAATACTGCCAACAACACATCCTGAAATGGCGAACACCTCAAACCGAACAAGAATGTTGTAGTAAGAACATGCTGGTCAAGATATGAAATTACTACCAATGGTACACTGCCACCTATTGGAACAACAATACTATACTGTAAAACCTTTTTTTTTTTTTTTTTTTTTTTAAATCAGACTGAAATGAAGTGGAAACAAGTATCACAAAGTCTGAAAACACAACCAATGTTTATTTCACTTCTATATATACAAAATGAAATGTAAATTTAGCCTTTTGATATCTGCTTTTAAATCACCATTATTATAGTACAGACATCAGAAGAACTGGTCAGTGTTTAAAATCCAACTCAGCCTGCAAAATCTTGTCTCAAATTTAAACACAAACAAGATACATTTTAATAATAATTATGCAAATCTTAGCAGGTATCTGGTTTCTGTGGCATCCAAATACATACAACACATTCTTCGACAATCCTGAACACCATTTCCCAGTCTTACACAACAGGTGGCCTGGTTCCATTTCAGAGAAAATTCCTTGTTTGGAACTTTATTGTTCTACCTACATAATATATCAGAAAACTACATCGATAATTCAACCAATGGTGTGCAAGCGATTCATTTCAAAGCTTTTTTACTTGAGAAACTTAAATCATGTATAAACACAATGGAAAGCACTGATACAGCTAGTGTACAGTGGGTTTATTTACACAGCATATTAGGTCATTGTGGCATAAGATGTCTGACATTGTATTTCGATGTGTCGTTGTACTGGGTCATAGGCTTGTCTGCAATACCACACGTTCCCACTCCCACCTTTCCATTTACACTTTCTGGAGATGCAAATATGCTCCTCTTTACCTGCAAAGTATAACAGAAATTGCATTATTAATGGTTTACAAAAATCTAAAATAAATCTGAAGTTATGGGTTACTTTTACCCAAATAACTTCAACAGCAAACTGTGGGTTTCATTGAATGGACTGTGTGTCATTCAATGACCGACTGCGAGTCTTCCAGACCCATGCCACACTGCATTAAGCATGACCATCAAGCAGTGACTTGGCTAGGTGGCTAAAAAGTGCAGCCCCTGCTCTGGTGTACTTTGACATACATTCAAAGCTTTGAAGCCAATTTAACATTTATTATTTTTGCCAATTTCCCTAATAAAACAAAAAAATGGAAATGGCATTTTGAGTGCTTTATTATTCTTACATGGCTTATATTTATTGACATATTTCATGCTAGAAAGCCATTTAGCATCAAAGATCAAGGACTTTTTAATGACTTCCAAGATCTTACTGGATCAAAATTAAGAACTCAAAAATGGCACATTTTGAGGGAATATGACAGCTGACAAAATTGGATACAACAGAGGCCACTTTTTTCTGGTGATCATCTGAAATCAAGAAAACATGGTAAACTCATTCATTTTAAACCCACATATCTCCATTGCAGGGTTTCTCTCAGAATGGGAGGTGCTGATCCAGAGAGCTGAAGCATACTGATGAATTTGGGTGCTATACTCTTATAAAAAATTAACTACTTTCTCGGCCATGCCTTTGCTTTGAAAAACTTTTCAAAAGGCCTTATTTTATTTTCTCACATCCACAAACTTTAAATGATTTTCTACACCCATGGGAACCCTGTTTTATATGTGAAGATAAAACTGTGGAGAATCTGATCACTAACACACAAGGCAAGGCAGCAAATGTAGCTGCTTATAAATTCACCAATGTACCATGGTGGGAAATCCAAGATGCATCACAATAAATTCCTGATGAAATAGTCAAAAGTAGTTTTTTCTGCAGTGTCTCTGCAGTATCTATCCCAGAGGCCCAACTGTCAACTTCACTCATAAAAATGGAATGTAAAAGCTAACACAAACAGTTACAGATCATTATAGTGGTATATCAATTGTCAGGTTATCGACACATTCACTTGCAAGAATATTTTAAAGTTGAGCTAATTTGCATAAAGGCTTTATGAATGAATAAGTCACTTAATGACCAGCATTTTTTCCAGCTGCCTCTTTAAGAATTTCTATGTCTGCATCAGGTGCAAGGGAGAGCCATTACTAGCACTAAACTTGAGCTCAGGTCCAAATATCAAATCAGGTAGCAGATTTCTCCACTGTTCCACGGGGTTTGCACATTTTATCATGTGGTTAACAAGTAAGTTCAAGTAAGCTGAAGCCTATGAAGAACAAAAACAGGTACCTGTCCTTTCTTGTTCTTTGAGTAGGCTTTGTTGTTGAACTGTTGCCACTTTGACTTCTGGTCTTCCCTCTCCTGCTCCAACTCCTTCATCCTTTGCACCTTCTTCTGGGCTTTCTTCTTCTTGTACTCTCTCTGCTCTGCTATCTGCTCTTTCCTAGAAAGACAGACAGACAAGGACATGGGTACACTCTGACCATCACAGACATAACATTAAGATATCAGTAACTGTAACATACACCGTAAACAGTTAACTGGCCTTGTCATATTGAAGCCGTCACTGTGGTGCATTGTATGAACAGACAGACAAATCAGAAGAGCCCTCTCACTGAGTGCCCCCCGTTTGTACCTGGATTTTGGCTTTCCAAGTCCATCCTCATCCCGACGCTTCCCCTCTTCCAGTGGTTTGAGGTTCTGCAGTGGGAGCACCTCTGCATTTCCATAGCCATCGAAGGTGATGGCTGCTGTGCCGTTCTCTCCGTCTATCTCCTCAATCTCAGCCTCATACAACCTGCCAAAGAATCACGTCTGTAAGCAGGTGAGTATAGGTCAAAGACTCAGCCCTACTTAACAAGAAAAACTTTAAAATAAAGTTAATGTGAAACTTTGATGGATATGTGACCTTATACAGATTACAGTGTTTGCATACTTCTAATCTAACATGTCTCCCAATTACCTCAATAATATTAATTCCCACACTAAGGGTGTTTTCACATCTCAGTCCTTTGGTGTGGTGAAATCTAACCCCGGAACATTTCACACATAATTTCTCGCGCAAGTTTGGTTTGTTCATCGTGTTTGTTTGTTGTAAACTTGTGAGCCTGTAAAGCCCTTCGAGACTGTAAACAGTGATTTTGGGCTTGAATTAAATATAAATCAAATATAACAATATAAATCAAAATCATCCAGGATTGTGTTAGATATCTCTTATATTTTCTGAATAGATCTAATACAATATTCCCAGGATCTCAGATCCATACCAACATGCCAAATATATGCCAAATATAAATTATGCTATCCCTGTACAATGTGGCAACAAAAATTGTAGATCCTGCCCCAGCACATCAAAGAGAATTCACTAACCTTGATGATCTCTAATTGGCATTCACTCAAAAACCCCAGTCAGTTGGTCATGGACTAGTCTTCTCTTTAGTCAATGAATGCAATCTCTTTCACACAGCTGCCAGTAATTGCTGATGATAAGCATACTTATAAATGGCAGTACATATGTCATTTTGAGTTATAACTCATTCACTACTGTTGCCAAATTCCCAGTCATTTCTAAAGTCATTTTGCAATGCGCCCAACATGTAATTTGTGTTCAAGATTTTCATTATATTTGAACTAGAAAACGTAGATTTTTTTTTAAAAACTACTTTATCAGTAAACAAAGTGCCTAAAATGGCAAGACATGATGTAATGGTAAACTGTGTTAGGTGAATTATTTTTGAAGGATTATTTCTGCTTAGGTTCTGCACTCTGACATACAAAACACACAACTCTATCACACCAGGGTGCAATGAAATAATGATAAGAGAGAGAAACCTTGAGAAAGCCAGCTGAAGCTTCATTTTACTCTGGTGGATTATTTGGCCCAGCCAATTTTTAAGTCTGGACCTTATGGAGTCTAACAATTAATAGCAAAAAACGTCTTCTTCCATAGAGAGGACAACAAACTCTGACATTTCCAACTACACTGCGCCCAGAAAACCCAAACAATGTAAATGAGAGGCAGCCAAGACAGCTAGCCCAGAAAAACAAACCACACATTACCCTGACTTTCTAAATGCAAGACACATCAGTCATCCAAGTTTGTATCAAAATTGGGCCAGTACTTACTGAGGTACGAGGTGTAACTAACCCCTTGAGAGAGACCAGTCTGTAACAGCCCCATCCCAATTTCATCAGCAACAGATCAAGAGCATGCTCAAATGATAGTGCTACAGGACTGCCAGTTGGATGTGGTGCTTTCAGTGCTAAGAGGCTGGTGACACTCACTGTCCATCCTGACTCCATACAGCCATACACTTGTCCCCCACTTTCCAGCTGTGCTTCAAGGGAGCCGCATCAGAGCTGTTGGCACTGGAGGCACCATCGGAGGGCTGTGAGTTCAGGAGGTCCTTCGTCAACTCAATGACTTCCTGTGGAGAAAACAAAATCAACACAGATGCTAGATGTTCGTGGAGAGCACGCTACTCAAGGGCTGTGTAAAACTACTGCATCTAAATCACACACACCCACAGACCTGTAAATCTTTCTGCAGTTTGAGGAGGTCCTCGTTTTCTGTGTCTGTAGATAAGGCAGCTTCCACTTGTTGTAGTTGGGCTTTGTAGCTGCTCAACTGCTTCACCAGATCGTCTGACATCTGCACGATGACAAAGAGTAGATAATTATTTAGGTAACATGTTAGCAGGCAAACTTTATTAGCTAGTTACACAAGGTTTGTTGTGTCGTTACGGTAACGTTAGCTAAACAAGACACAGAGCTTAAATGGCTATGGTTAGCATTAAGCAAAGGTTCAAGCCACGCATGTTTCACGTGTCGTTCCAGTTGAAGCACCAGACTCTACTTCACATTAGAAATCATTTTAGTTTTAAATTTTAGCTTCTGTAATACTGAAATACCCTCGCGCCACCAGGCCTTCTCCCGTCGACGTAAATTAACATGTTGCTAACGTTTTCCCTTACGTTCGACAGCTAACGTTAGCTACAAGCGACGAAGAACCAATCACACAACCACAGAGCTAATTTCGCATCAAAAAAACACTGCCAAATGTATAATCTTACCTCTGTATAGTTATATTCGACCGATAAATACAGAAAAAATTCAGTTCTTCACTCAGTTATTTCCGAAATGACTGTCCGATAGACAAACAACAGAGCCGTCGTCTTCAACACAAATAGGCAACCGGAAGCTTGAAGCGGCTAAGCTCTTCTCGCGAGAACACCGTGGTATCTTGCGTCCAAGACAACTAAACGGGAGATTTTCGACTTGTAAACACTATCTGGGGAACGGTTGCTATTTTGTATTAATATTTTAACTATGAGCTGCAGCCTACTCAGTGTTCCATCATCAGACAATAAAATATATGCTATTAATAACGCATGCATTAATAACCTATCACTATGCACTGCGCATTAAGAAACAAAATTCATTTACTCCCAGCGACTGTTGTTGTTGACCCTCTTAAAAACAAACAAAAGAAAACAACAAAAACAGTGGTTTCAAAAGTGAGGTCCAAGTACCCCCAGGGGTCCTTGAGGTGTTTCCAGGGGGTCCATAGAAAAATGGGGAATATTAATGTCATCATAATTTAATTCTTATGATAGTGGTTATTTTTTATGTGTTGTAATAATACGATTTTGTATTTATTTGTCAATGTCTGTCAAGTATGACATCCAAACAACAACCAATCTGTCTTTTCATACCAGGGTCCCTAAGGAAGAATCACAACAAATGGAAAATTAAAAAAGAAAATTAAAAAGTTTGAAAACCCCTGTTACAGAAAATGTTTTCTGATATAATTTTGGTGGTTGTCCCACAAAGCACCAGCAGATGGCCCTGCACCCTAACCACAACTTAGACCAGTGTGAACAGCAAAATGAAATAAAATCCCACATGGCTTGCCACAGCCTCTCATACATTAGATATTTATTGTATCAGCAGAGAGAGAAAGTATGGACACAGCAGCTGAATCATGGTGAAATTAACCCAAACTACCCTATTTGACATCACCGCT
Source organism: Holocentrus rufus (assembly GCA_900302615.1). Lineage (NCBI taxonomy): Eukaryota > Metazoa > Chordata > Actinopteri > Holocentriformes > Holocentridae > Holocentrus > Holocentrus rufus. The sequence continues at coordinate 33,099 of OMLF01003422.1, read as the reverse complement.
GTTAGATAAAGAATAGCTAAGCTTTATTGACACTACAGTGTACCTTTTTGATAGTCTAATGAATAAGTCCAAAACCATTAGTAATGCAATACAAATTCCTATACTATATGTTAGTAATTATTTGTGTTTACATTATATTCATAATGAAATAAATGGGCAACGACTTATGATCCTAATCACATTGCCATAATAATATTAAAAGTAGCCAATAACAAAAAATATGTATTGTAACTGCATGCTACATCGTTTGTGATAAAGCTGCTACTTCTGATAAAGCAAAACAATGTTGGTTGGTGATAAAATAATATTATGAAATGGCAAACGCAAGTTGGAATGCTCAAGAAAAATAACCTAAACAATTAAACAATTGTTCTTCCTGTGTTGCATGTTGTCACAGGCATTATAAACTACCACATCCAAATGTCCTAATGTTGCAAATTAAGTCACATGTATTTAGTCTCCAATGATATGTATGTAACCCGTGCCTATACATGGTGTACAGCAAAAGCATCATTGCTGAAATGTAATTGAATAGGTTTTTGGACAAAATGCTAAAATTTAAACTGATTATAGATGCACACTTTCTGTCTTACAGGTATGACTGCAGTATAATAAATAATCCCCTCAAAAGCTAGCCCAAGTCTCCTCTACATTATTTTAAGATATTTTTCTTTGTTATTTCTCAGCATTTTGTCCAATCTGACCTAGAACTGTAAAACTATAAAGCAGAGACACAATCCATTGTAATACAATAGGCTACAGGTATTACTTCTATAAATCAAAAATATTGTTAATATCATTATCTGCCTGTGGTTTCAAGCTGTGGGAGTGACAGTAAATTGCTTCTGAATCTCCAGTAGCAGATGAACTCCGCCCATTACCGTTCTCTCTGATATAGTGGAGCCAGCATCACAGATCCTCAGTCAGATGAAGCCCATATAAAAGACGAACTCCCCACTTCAGCCACAATAGAGGAAAAGATCTGCCTGGGCACTTTCAGGGATACAAGGGACGCCCTCCTTGTAGAGCTCAAGTCTGCTCTCTGACAAGTCTTACAAGGGACCTTTTGGCAAGTTTTTATTCTAAAAGGTTGGTGGATAAAGAGTATTTTTTAAGAATATACCAATAGACCAAATATTTGATGCATGAAACTGGGAATAAATTAAAATTCCCTTTGTTTTTTTTGTGCTTTTTATACATTTTATCAGTGTTTTTGCCTATTGGTGTCATTTTTCCTCTGACTGACATAGAGGAACGAAGCACAAACTTGTTCAAACAATGTCTTCCAGGGAGCAAAATAAAAAGGCACTTCATTCTGTTATGCTGCGCTCTTGAACGGATGAAATTTATGGACCGCTGGTAAACACAGTCTCCAGACCTCCAAACAAAGCACTGCTCATCTCATATCAAGGACGCCACAGATCATCCTGATGGGTTGCGATAACTTAACCGGTGGAAATGGGACTTCGCCGAGCAGGCACCCTTATGCTGTGCAGACATCTGTGCCTCTGACAGTACTGGTGGGTTTTCTTATTCTTCTGACTGTGTTTGGCAACGTCTTGGTGGTGATTGCAGTGACGACTTGCCGGGCCCTGAGAGCACCGCAGAACTTGTTTTTAGTCTCACTGGCATGTGCAGACATCCTGGTAGCCACTTTAGTAATGCCATTCTCTCTAGCTAATGAACTGATGGGCTACTGGTACTTTGGGAAAGTGTGGTGTGAAATCTACCTGGCCTTGGATGTGCTCTTCTGCACCTCATCCATCGTGCATCTGTGTGCCATAAGCCTGGACAGATATTGGTCCATCACTCAAGCCATTGAGTACAACATGAGAAGGACGCCGCGAAGGATTAAATGCATCGTGCTCATAGTTTGGGTGCTGGCCGCCATCATTTCTTTCCCACCGCTTATCACAATGGAAAAGGAAGGCGCGAAGCAGGACGGCCCCACTTGTGAAATTAATAGAGAGAGGTGGTACATCATATTCTCCAGCACTGCATCTTTCTTTGCGCCCTGCGTCATCATGATCCTGGTGTACGTTAGGATCTACCAGGTTGCCAAGAAGAGAACCAGAGCCCCGGCAGGTGAGAGGCCAAAAGAAAAAGGCACGTCAGGTGACAGGCAGCACAGTTTGGACCCCCTGGAGAGACAAGATGGACAGGAGGAGGGTGGAGAAGCCAACGGGCTAGATGTGGAGGAAGAGTGCTCCTCGTCTGATGGGAATGAAACCACCCTATGTTCGGTGAAGAAGAAGAAGGGTATGAAAAAGACCAAAGTGACTCAGGTGAAGCCTGGAGAAAGCTCCCCAAAGGGAGACGCGCAGCCCTGTGTAAAAGTAAGCAGGTGGAAAGGCAGGCAGAACAGAGAGAAGCGCTTCACGTTTGTTCTGGCTGTGGTCATGGGAGTGTTTGTTCTCTGTTGGTTCCCCTTTTTCTTCACATACACACTCACTGCTGTATGCGAGCCCTGCTGTGTCCCAGAGACATTGTTCAAAATGTTTTTCTGGTTTGGTTACTGCAATAGCTCACTAAATCCAGTTATATACACTATATTCAATAATGACTTCAGGAGGTCTTTCAAAAAGATCCTCTGCAAATTAGACAGAGGAGGTTTATAAGTATTTCAGAAACACTTTCATTTGTCACTTAATTTATAGTCATTTACATTACAAGGCTCCTTTAATATATTTAGTCTCCTATGAATGTAAATATTACCTCAAAGGATTTTGTAAAATATTTCATTAATATTTGAAAAATGTGAACTATCACACATACAGTATAGCTTCTGTGCGTATTTACTTCAGCATACAACTGTTTTGTAATATTATCATACAGAATATATGAAAAGTGCATGGTTTGTTTAACAGCTAGTATTACATCAACCCTATATGTTATCTATAATGTACTGAATTTGGGGTTTACAGTTTGACATTCTTAGACTTCACAAATGAAGCTTTTTCTATAGACATGCCATGTACTTTGTAGCAGTGTTTGTACTTCATCAGGGATCTTAAGTTTATGGTATTAGTATACATGCTTTCAAGTTGATGCTGAGATTGATTGTAGGATATAAACAGGGAAAAGAGACAGAAAGATTGGTGAAGGCTGCTGCACATTACTTTTGAGCAAAACGTGACAGTAAAAACAATCATGTTGGGAATAAAAAGGCACATGTTGACAGCTCACACCACACAGTTATTTATAATAGGAAGTGTTATGAAATGGCTGCAACTGAGAAATGATAGTTATCCTAGTGAGAGAGAGAGAGAGATAGAGAGAGAGGGGGGGGATTAAGTGGTGAGGAAGTAGGTAATACTCTGATATAGTTTTTTTTGTCTTGTTTATTTATTATTTTAATAGTTAGCAGACCATGAATGACGGAAAATGTCCACGTCATCAGTCCTGTGTCATCCTCTTACTCAAGACTACCTACACCCATAGTGACACTAAATCAGTCTGGATTATGGGAAAGGGACAGCTATCAGATCTTTCATATGCATGTAATGTGATAATTGTTTAATGACAAAGATTACTTTGAACTGCAGTCGAAATCTGGAGTTTTGTAAAGATTTTTACCAATGTCCTGCTTTACTAGACACTATAGTGACAATAGTGACAATACATATTCATGGGAGAGATGGAGTGACATGCAATATATACAAGCTGGACTAAGCACATGATATTCAAAGTAGATGGTATGAGCCTGTTTGAGGGCTAAAGTATCCATATTGTTACTTATAAATGTTTTCTAGTGCTCATTTTAAAAATACAGATACTGCTTCCATTGAAATTTCAGTATTTTGTAAACAAAAGCCTTAAGATAGATGTGAACCTTATTAATATCCCAGATTGTGTTCTATATTAATGGCAGCAGTTAGCCTGCAAGAGAAATGAAATGGTGTAATATTGCATCTTATGGTCAAATAATGCCTCTTATGTCTTCCTCTTCTTCCTTCTTCCTCATTTTCATAAAAATAAAATTAAGAAAAGACTTTGAACATGGATAATGGTAAATGCCATCACAAATATAAAAACATATTATACATCTTTGTACACCAGGAAGGAAGTGCCTGATGAAAACAGATTACGCGC
>OMLF01003422.1:6189-28987 GCA_900302615.1 Holocentrus rufus | reverse complement strand
CACACGCGCGCGCACACACACACACACACACACACACACACACAAACACACACACACAAAAATGCACTATCCCCCTACCACCCACTATCCCCTTTTCTCATAACAAGCATGTGAGAACAAGACAATTATATGAAAAGAAAATTATGCCTGGGAGGTAATGGTGGCACAACAAAACTGAATGCAGTTTACCATGAATTATACTGGTTCACTTGGAGATATCATTAAATCCTTCCCTGAAGTCAAACAGAAATCATGCAGCAATACAAATGTGATTGGCCATTACAAATTGCACTGAGGTTAATATGCATACAAGCTTATCAATGCACTGTGCTCTTGGAGTGGATGTTCCATCAACATTCCCATTCTCTCCTCCTTTTTAACGTGTTAGCTTAGTTTTTGCACTGTTGTTTACATAAAACTATTTTATCAACTATTTTAATCACGTTGCCTGTCAGGATATTTTTCGGCAGTCCTGGAATGCAGTAAAGCTCTGTTCATAGTCCCTTAAACCCACTTCCAGCCATCCGCCCTCCTGTCTAATAATGGAATAATACCCATGACTTTCTTCCTGGGACTCTGGTGTTCTGAGATTCTTGTGGTAAACATGTTCGGGTTCAGCCATGTCTCCATGTCTTAAAATACAACATCTATTACTCACCGCAAATGGTAAACTATAGACCCATTACTGATAGAGTTCCCACGAAGAATCCGACATGTGACGTATTGATGCTGTAGCCTAAAAAAATGTCTCTGACTGTTGAAATCTCTGTGACACTGCAGCTTTATGTGAGACCAGTCCATTTCCACAATGTTGTTTCATCACTGTAAGGCTTTTATAGAGCGCTGGTACCAGCAGTAAACATGTTTAGAAGGTGGGAGACTCTTCAAATGAGGTTCTCTTACAAAATATTGTTCCTACCAGTTGAATGATGAATGATTAATGTCATAAAAATAAAATAAAAATAAAACTGACTATGGTTTATTAATGTAGTTGGTAACATTTTAACAGAAGTAATAATTTGCTTATTTTTTAACACTGAGGAATTCATACTAGGTAATGTTTTTAGGAAATACCTCAAATATGACCGCATTACACCATGCAATGTGATTTGGTTTGGTTTATCATGCTTCCTCTCAGCGCTGTTCTAAGAAACATCAGTGGCAACATGAATGATAAACACTCAAAATGACTTCCCTTTAAATGTGTAGTTTATTCAAAATAACATCGTTAATAGAGTCTGACAGTATGTTTGAGCAGCTGCTCTACATACATACATTACAGTTTTGAAGCGCAGAAACAGCGTAGAGATTGACTGCCCAAATATTCATTATATTACTTGCTCAAAAGAAAATAATGGAAGCTGTAATAGACCTACATTTATCAAACGTGGACTTGGTAATATCTCATCATTTGTTTGTTAAATGTAAACCATAAAAAGTTTGATGACACAATCGGTTAATCATATATAGAGATGTTTTGTATCATGTGCACATGTAATGTCCAGGTGGCATGAATTTAATATTCTTATATCTCATCCCACATCACCGGTTTGTTACAAATTACAACTATTGCTATTCTCAAAGTCCAACACACACACACACACACATCCAGTTCTGCTGTCTACTGGCACCACAATCAGTGATTTATTTCCCACTCTAAAGGTCATCTTATAGCGTCACAATTCATGTCAGTGACACCACAGCTTATAAAACTATGCTTTATAAGCTGCTTCTGGCAGGGATTCCCACAACTTTCACACAGCTCCCCAGTCAGCCTCCTCCATTTCCTCTTAATTCTTGCCCTCCTATAACACTAAGTGCTGTCGGAGGCTCTGACTCTTGAATCTCAAATAGGAAAAGAGAGAAGACGGCAGCCCAGAAATACTAATGTCAAGACTGGATCACACAAAGACTCAGACAAAGAGGCATCGAGGCTGTACTAATGAGTTTAAATCACAGCCAGTGATAAATAGAATGATATTAAATTGAATGGCGGAGTCATTTATTATGGATGGGGTACTAAGCGCCGCGCAGTGTGGGTGTATCATACTTCCTCTCTCTTGAACTGATACGGATACGAGATAATCAAATTACATTCTGAGGAAAGGAGGCAGCAGTAGGATGTGACGAGTCCTCTCTCTCACCACTGCATATACATTGGAAATTTTAGATGCGTGTACTTTAAACTCAGTCTTATTAATGTATAAACCATTAAAAAATGTGCATAAATATTTAAGCACCATCTTTCTAGCTGTCTAAGAATCAGTGTGGAAGATGCCCACATTTTTTCAAGATGTAAGGATCCTTAAATGACCTGTCATGTTAGTGAAAGAAAAAAAAAAACTCTAACTATGGAGATTGATCCTACAAGTTGACATTTCAGATCTCCCTTCCTTGAGAAAGACATTGAGTGTGATTAGCGCCCAGGATGAAGAAATTCTACTAGGTACTTGCATTTCCTTAGCTCATCACAAAAACCAAACATGCTTCTCTGAGAGGGGCTCATGGGGCCACTGGGAATTGAGAAAGCCAGGGAGCGTGAAGGATGTGGAATTAACCAAGGATAAAAACCTATCAACAAATGGTGGGTCATGCTCTGGGACAGCCAGGATAGTTTTTACTCATTCATGTATTCATTCAGTCATATTTTGCCTGCTTTTTCACATGAAGACACCACATCAAGTGAAACATTGCTTAAATTATTTATGTCTTCACTTTACAGCCTTATCATTTCTGTGGGGAGAAAGCTTAATTCCAAAAGAAAATAAAGTTAAAAGTCAAGTTGACATGAGCACATTTCAAAATAGCGCTGAATTTACCTCTGGACCTTTAAAAATACAGAACTGGGAATCAGACAATGAGGTATCTCCTTCTGTTGAGAGCAGCATAGTTTAAAATGTTAGTCCATACTGCCCCCGTCGAATGCTCCTACAAGAATTGTATTTTATTAATTCAGTATAACTAGGTTATTCCTTTGCAAGCAAATGAGGCATCAAGCCTTTTTTTTCTTTTGGCTGCGCTCAGTCTGCCTGTATTCATCTTAGGTGCATTAAAATGCATAACTAAAGTCATATTTTATAAACAACAAAATGTTTTAAACAATATTCTGAACTACTGTGACCCTAGAACATGTCTTGTACTAACGGATGCCTCTGCGCGTGTGTGTGTGTTTGTGTGTGTATGTGTGTGAAAGGGAAAGAGCGAGGGAGAGTGAGAGAGAGGTGGGGGTAAGAGATCAGAGGTTGAGCTACTATAAATATTCCCATGACCAGGGCAAAATCAGAAAATACAGGACTTGCGCGTGACTTGTTAAAATGATAAATTATTGTCACCATCTGTAGTGATGCTGGTGATGGTAGAGGAACAGAAGGACTTGGTCTACACTGCACCAGTAAGTTCCTACTAGTTTGAAACCACTGATTTCCCTCACTAATCATCATCAGACGTCGAGACGCTCTTCCCTGGGTGAAACGTGACTCCAAGTCACATCTACAACATGGCTTTCTGCTTTCTGCTCTCTGCTGCGGCTCCTCGTTGATACCAAACAATGCTCTGGCAAATCTCCCACTCCGGACACCATAATTCTTCCTTAGCCATCCTCCACTGTCCGCGCTATTGATTGGATCCAATTCCAGTCTGGTCTTTTCTTCTCCTCTGCACAAGCTCCTCTCCACTGCCTCCCCCTGTCTCCATGCTCCAGGAGTATGTCTGCCTTTTCTGATCGGACTCTCACGACTACATGCACACATACACACACACACACACACACACAGACACAATCAAACTCTCTATCATTGCTGCGCTTTATCACTGTCCTCAGCAGCCGGCCGTGTTGGACCACAATTCATCCCTCAGTATGCTGTCAATTAACACACACAGCAAGGTGTATCACACTATCGACTGTAAATTACCTCTCTATGGCCTCTCTGCTGCTCCTTTTCACTCTTGCCATGTTCTGCCTGCTTGTCAGCATTGTCTTTCTTTTATTATCTTCTTTTGACAGGTTCACAGGCGGAATGAGGCAAATCTGAGAAGAATCCTGCAACTGCTTAATCAAAACTGAAATCATGAGCCACAATATTATTATGAGTGGAATTATTTGAGTGAAACCATTTATAATATAGTGAATTTTCACTTTGTATTTAGCTATGCGATATGGTTTTAATTGTATTTCTGCTTATATGCACAGCGTGCAATTTGTCTAAAACATCTGCATTTGCCGTGCATCTTTCATGGTCAAGTTACTCTTGCAAAGAATGTTTAATTAATCTCAGTGGGACTTCCTTGTAAGGTTAAATAATGAAATAAATATGTAAATAAAGATGTAAATATGTGTGAATTTTCTGAAATGAAGAACAGATGGGACATCTTAAGCCACTTATAGGGACATTATCAGAATATCAGAATATCAGAATCTAAGTGTCTGCCATACTGATATGATGAACTTTGACTGAAAGATGTAAAGATATATGGCCAACAATTCAACCACTTTCAGAAAATGTTTGAGTGACCACTTCATCCTCACATTAACAATAAATGGTAACTATCATGGTCATCAATATTTAAATCATACCAAAGGAGACAAGGTCCTTCATGTCCTGCATGTGAACCAAAGACTTTTGCATCTAATGTGAGGAATAATTAATGAACTGATGGAAAATTCCTTTGTGAATTTTCAGTGTTGTTTTGAATACCTTAACAAACTCCAACATTTTTGATTTTTCTCACAGTATTGATTGTGAAGAAATGTGGATAAGCCTCAAACATGATAAGTCTTTCTCATGTAGCCACTTGCTGCAAACATATAAAATGTCAGAATGTGCCTTTACTTTGTCCACTGTACTGTGCCCATTAATCTTTTTCTGCTCGATCTAATTTTTTTTATTCATAGTGTGTTTTAACAGCTCCTTTGTTGGTAAGCTGTGCAATTTATTTCCCTTGTCTTTGTTGTTTGCTGGTCATGGCCCTTTATGACTCATGCCATAAAAATAATCCCATGCTCTGTGTCTACAATCATTATGATGAGACTGTTTTGTCTCTCAAGCTCTCTGTTGGTGACAGAGAGGTAAGACTTTATGGCTCCTTGACCATGTACCTGGCAGAGCACGTGAAATGTAAGTGTTAGTTTTTTTCTCAGACATGTGTGCAAAACCATGAAGCAAGCTGCATGCATTGCACTGCACTCAAAGTTCAAATCAATTGAACCCAGTTAATGACTTTCCAATGTGCAGCTCGTGGCTTCACAGCGGACAGTTGTGGTTCTACCACATTGACCTTGTCATGCATTCCATAATGGTCGAAAAGCTCAGTCCGTCCTATCCTCTCAATGTAATAATCCATGCTATCAGTCCCAGAAAAATTAGATTTCCTATTATGAAATCAACCTGAATGTGTCACCTCTGTTCCTCACTTCGACTTTTGAGTAGAAACAGACCAACCCAGCAGGCGGTTCAACCCATGCATTATGGTCAAATTACCCAGCGTCTTTAAAGGTTACACACCAATGATCAGCAAGTTCAGTATCATCAAGTGAGAAGATTAAAAGACGACAGGCTGTGTATGAAAAAATAGATGCTTTTGACAACAACCGATGACTGAAACATATTGTGAATGGCTGCAGCAGTGTTTTGTGGCAAATAATATAGAGAAAGAAAAGTAGGTTCCAGTGCTGCTAAGAGCTGTGGCGGGAGAGGCCATTGCTTACTGGGGAGTCTGGCTGCCCCAGAGAAGCCAGCTGAACTAGGACCATCAAATGCTCGTAAAGGCAATGAGATCCCACTTGACATCTACACTGCTGGTGATTGCAGAGCATTTCAGATATATAGATGCAATCAGCATCGGGAGAGTATACTGCAGCATATGTAGCTGAGCTAAGGGCTCTGGCAGAGCATTTGGAAGGGGACTAAATCATGCATTGAGAGATCGTCTGCTGCGTGAACTACTGAATGAAGGGATTCTGAGAAAACTGATAATGGTGGAGAGACTTGAATTTAAAAGAGCTCCGCATACGCAGTATCTATCTCACTGAAACTGCTTCTAGGAGATGCTGTACAACTATAGTCAGAAATTGTGAAAAGTGATATACAAAGGCAACTGGACTTGCTTGAGGTTCTAGAACACATGACCTGCATGAAAAAGAATCTTCACAGACAGTCAGAACTCAGAAGTGAAAGTCACTTTGAACTGTGGGTGTGGCCTAATCATGGGCCACACCCATTGTTCCTGTGGCAAGACAGACAAAACAGATGGCAGGCAGAGCCAAAGAATATGGGATATCTTTACAAATTCAGGAAGCTAGGTAAAGAACACTTGACTGAGGCTTACCTGCAGATGGAAACAGAATAAGATTGTTTTTGACCAGGTTTGGGTAGTAACGGATTACATGTAACTGGGATTACATAATCAGATTACAAAAAATAAGAAACTATAATCAGCCTAGATCCACTTGAAAAAAATGTGATTAGATATAGTTACATTATCAAACTTTTTTTCATGATAACCAGTGTTATTAAAGCAGTTACAAGGAATTGTTAACTGGTTATGAATTCTTATTCTGATTATGAAACAGTCTCAATTTAATACTGATGCCTTTATATGACCTACATAAGCAAACAAGACCATCAGTGAGATGATTGGCTATTTCTTTATAGTTATTCTAAATGCCTGCCACAGGGACTGATTCCCCGCCTTCACATGAAGCGATTTATGACATGCAGACCGGAACAGCCTATGTTGACATTACACCTAGCATTGTTGCATGAGGGAGTACAAAGATGTATGTAGGACAAGGCGAGGACATTTTTCTTCACTTGACAACGTTAAAAGTAAAATCAGACTTGTCAGCTTGCATTAAAAATGTTTTGAGATGGTTAAAGAGAAAAAAAAATATTTGTAAAACTTAAATTTTTGTGGCTGCATCCATTTTTGCTAACATTTTAGTCGCTAACGTTAACCAATAAGCCAAGAAGCCTCAAGATTAGTGCTGTTTAGAAACTGATCATCTGGGATCTAATGTCCTGTTCAAACAAATTAAGCAAATAATTTGGATTGATCCCATTTGCACAACAGATTACAGTTAGCAGTGAGGTCCATTCACATTAATAGGTACCTACACAGCAGGTGAATATATTCATATTGATCTTGATCTAGCAAATAGCCTGGTCCTTTTTGCAAAACTATTTACCCTACAACTTACTCCTGACTTTCCTTTTTACATTCAGACCTGGTAATAATGCACTGTATATTTACATATTTTACACAGTGCCCATCATAAAATAAATAACAAAGCAAAACAAAGATGGATTCCAAAGTCCAAACATCTGTGGGCCTATAAAGTGGAGAACAGGTGGAGTCAAAGCAGAGTCATGCTGAGTCCAGTTGTGTATGTATCAGGGACATAGGCAGATAGGTGGAGAGTGAACTTGCCACATGGTCACAGACTTTGTCCCTGTGAGATGGTGTACCATGAGCTTATGACCTCATGCTCCTGACAAAAGGTGTCCAATGCATGGGATGTTCCATAGTGAGGACTGATGATTAGAGTTTGCTTAGAGGAGTCATCGTTGCCCGACTCCTGAGTGGACGCTTGTGTGCTCTATTTGTGTGCCACTTACTAATAATGTTGCAGATATGATCTCATAACAACTTTATCCACTCTCTGATGGTAGATCCTTTTCTAATACCATTCGCATTTAGCTGTGTTGTTCTTGATTAATTCCTTCTCTTGGTCTCAGCTGATGCAAAACAGGATAAGGCTTTCTTCAGTATTGTAGATGACATTTCTGATAAGGGTAGATTGTCTTTGGTTGTCTCTTGTTTGTCTTCTTGATGCTCATTTCTGATCTAGTTTAATTGCATGAAGGAGCACTTCCTGGGGGGAACTTAATGGAGGCTCTAGTCAATACTTTATTTTTTTTGTACATAGCAAAGTTATATATTGCCCTCTCATTATTTCCTCTGAATTCCCTTTGCCTTCATAAAAAGTTATTCTTTCCTTTTCATATTTTCATATGGATGGAAACCTTTGTTTGAGCTGCCTCCAGTTGGTCTTGTAAAACTCTGTTGGTTGGCCAGCTCCAGATGCTACACTGGAACATCACAGGTTTAAGACTTAGGTATTTCTGTCCATTTGGATGTAGTGTCTGTCCTGGATCAGTAGTATTCCCTAACATACCAGATATCCGCTGCTTTTGTGAGCTCAAACATGGAGTAAAGTAATTTGTTCTGTTTTTTATGTTGTTGCTGGGCTGCCCAAGCAAGCTGGCCAGTAATACTCTTTGCCCCTAACTGACTGAATATAAGAATGATTATATATACGTTATGGCCTAAAACTGACAGGATCACATGTATGTGAAACTGAACACAGAATAAATTACACTTACCCTACTATACATGTACCGGTAAAAACAAACCCATCCCCCATGCCACATTTTATGACACACCTCTTATAGTGCTCAGCACACTGCCATAAACACTTGAAAATGTTGTGCTACTTTTTAATGACTTTCAATAGGGACAAATTATCTGATGGAACCTGATTGAGAGAAGCACTCATATTTATGAACTGAAAGTGCAGGTGCTTCCTTATGCTGCAGGGGTGGTCGAGGTACAATTGTCTACAGTCTTGTTTGATCAGTGTTTTGCAGTATGCCTGTTTCTTCCATTAGATTTCAGCGTTGAACTGTGAATAAAGCTTTGGTAAAAGCCATGTAGCATGCATTAGGAGGGAAAAAAGCTCAATGTGGTATGGGGGCATTATGATAATACTGTAAACAGCATTTATTGTGGTACACATGCCATCTGGTAGGAGCATTCTTATAATGAATGCTGGGATGCGGAGCGGAACACAACATTCATTACACTTACACACAATATTACAGCCAGTGTTTCCCCCCATCGCAGACAACGAAAACACTGCATGCGAAAAACTTAGAGGAGCAGCTGCAACTTTGGTATCCCATATTATTTGAGATATTGTGCTAACTCCTTATTGATTATGTTTTCATAAAATCTCATTCAACTCTCATTGAGCACTAAATATTGTTTATAATTAACGTATCAATATAATTCATACATTTTAACATATGTGACACTGCAGTCATCACTGATGTGCTGAAAATAATGGTATCAACGGGTTTGGTTATTAGAACATAATAAATATTGTTATTATAAGATTGAGATTTGATGAATCTTTTAATATCCTGTTGCCTTTCATAAAAGTAATTTACTGGTGAGTAAATATTTAATCATTTTTGTCATTTCAAAGTAGCCTAATCCTATTATCAATATATGTTTATACTTGCACATTCACCCTTTTTTAATAATTTAATGTCATTGCTAAGGTAAAACATTACTATTTTCTGAAGTAGCCCATGCTGTTTTACTCACTTATGTTAAATGCAGTGCAAACCTTTACATTATGGTATTCACACTGATATTGAAAAATGGTGATTACTGGCCTTCATAATGCCATAATTTGTAACATGTCTACTCTGATCTGTCTCAGTTTGTTTACTGGCAAATTTCCCACTGATGGAAGAGTAATGTTGTGGTGCAGTGCGACAAAGGTATTTTTTCTCCTCTGCCAGAGTGAAGGGAATTTCAAATTGCTCTCTGCATTTCTTGCTTAATCAGTATGGGCCTGTTTCAGACCCTCTATTTATTTTCTTAATTTAATGTTCACTCAGTTGTGTGACCAGAAGGAGAAAGAGATTGCGATCCTATATGACAAGATAAACAAGATCAAAATCTTTAAATGGTTACCAAAAATGAGACCAAAATTAAACCTTGTGGTGGCAGTTATAAACAGAATCTCATTATCATTGCTTATTTGTTCAGGAGTATTTGTGGCAAGGAGGGAAAATTCAGGAGAAACATTTTTGCTAATCCAGGATATCCAAGTAATTTATTTATGTTTGTGACATCATGTGAGAACTATATTCCGCTGGAAATTGTAGGCTACTGGGAAGGAGAAGATAGTCCAGAATAAAACCTAGCCCTCTTAGATGTAGATTTGATTTAATTTTGGCAAGACAAATCAGTCCTACTGATCTCCATGGTAGCAAAGGCGCAAAACATTATTAATTTTGCCAGCTTCTAATTTGGAGTCACTTCTTCAATAAATGAGCAATAAGTGAATCTGTTTATCCCATAAAAATACAGCACCTCTGGGTATATTTCATGCCAATAAACACCTTATCATAATTTTCTTCCCAACATCCCACTTTATCACATTTGTCCAAAATGGTAGAGTCTCTACAGGACTTTTTTTTTAATAAGGGGCCTAAGGTTTGATTTACTCTGGGACACAGTAGAGCTCTGTTGAGGAACAGTTTGAACAAATTAAGTGATTTTGAGCTATAGTCAGGCTGCTCCTCAGTTAATACCATGCTCCTCTGGTTGATCCAAGCAAAATCTGAACCAGTATTACATTTATTTATTCACACATTGGCTAGACCTTCTCAGGATTACTAATAAGCTACACACAGGACAAAAGGAAGCAAGGACTCAATGCAAGAGATAGTGCAGAAAATACATTGAGAAACAGACTTCAACTAAAGTACACTCAATGTTGATAAATATTGATTCAATTTTATCAGTGTGCAGTCATACAGTCGGCATTGACCTGGTTGACTTAAATGACCTTTATGACAGGGCATACCAACATGGCTTTGGAGAGAGAACTGTGAGCTATCGCTGCCACCTGCAGACAAATCAGTTCAAGTGCTTCGAAAACAAGTTAAAATGATGAGTTACCATGAGAGGAAAACAGATTTTGGCATGGGCTCAACCAATATGTCAGCCATTGTTTTGACCAAAGCTAATATGCGGTTTTAGCAGTTGTAATCTTAGACAATAAATATCTCACAGCAAATGTACACAGCATGTCAGTGGTGAATCATGGATGTTGCTCAAGAAGTGTGCGCGCGGGCGTGCTCAAGGTACGTCCTCTGCGTGGCCTCCTTTAGGAGCCAATCACATTTTAGATAAACAGAATATTGCGTCATTGTTATTGTGGTAGTCAGAGCTCCAGCTGGCTATACAGATTTCGCCACCATTTCGCTTAAATATAGGCATTTAAAACTGCGTAACGAGATTACCCAGAGGTTTATATCATAAGGATGTCGCATCAAAAGGAAGTACCATCTGACGAAAGTTTGCAAGGTAATGTATATACGACAGAACAATGGATAGTTCTCCAGCTTTGATGCTAACGTTAGACGACAGTTGAGAAAAACACGACGTTAAAAAACAAACTGGCCCTGGGAACAGTGGTGTTTTGGGTCGAGTTAGCTAGCTAGGTTAGTGCTTCAGCTTGGCGATGTACAAGAAGCGTAGAGACCAAACAAAAGGCTCATTAGCCCATCGTTTAGCTCAAACTTAGCTGAGGAAGATAATTAAGCTCATTGGATTCGGGTTACAAAATGCGTCCAAGGCCAGTACGTGCCAAGTTATTATAATAACATTATCTGGTAATCCCTACCCTCATTGTATTTATAGTGTTGCCAATAATACTGCACTGGCGCTTATCTGGATAACAAGCAAGTTGTGTGTATCAAGACTGCAAATGGTTTGTTTTAAGGTTCCTGGGTTGAGCTCCACTTCAGCTCTCAGAGTGCTAGTTCTCATGGGAGCCAGGAACAGATCCCCACAACAAGCCTGGAGGGTGACGTGGAGAAAATGCTGCTAGATGCACAGCATGAGTCAGGCAGAAACAGCTCCAGAGGAAGCTCACAATGTAACAGGTCTGTGGGATAAAGGACGTCCGGATTGTGAATTCCACATTCTGTAATGAAGATTATGAACTTCAGATGTTCTCTCGCAGATTCTTACCAAATGTCTTAAATGATTTAAGTTTCCTTTATGTGTTGCTGTCTGCCTTTATAATAGCCCACTCAGAGCACAGACCCCCCTTCTTGTGTGGAGAGGCTCAGAGGGGAACAGCTCACAGGTATATTAAATAAATTGATTTGGTTTTATTACCAAGTTCATCACTGTTTTAAGGGTGTTTGTCTTATAACAGTTTTGAATGTTATAGGCACTGACAACAGTGAGCATGCTCCAACAGTAGTTAATTGTCCCAATTGATGGTTTTTAGTCAGATGAGGACTACCAAGAGAGAAGACGGGAAGTGGAAAACCTGATGAAGAAAAACGCAGACTGGATCTGGGACTGGTCTAGTCGACCTGAAAACAATCCACCAAAGTATGTAGCTTCCACTGACAGTGTAGCTCTGAGTGTGTGGTAGGATCATTTCAGTGGAATTATCTTAGTTAACAGACTTGCAGTAAGATGAATTGAAAGACAAAAAAAATGTTGCTGATATACAAATAGAAAGTAAATGATTAATCGCTGTGTCACATGTGAATACAGCTGCCTTAATAATCACTACCAGAGTCAACAGGTTTAGGACCTTTCATTCTATTCTTTTACACAGACAACATGTCTTAACATGTCTTTCGTGCAGTGTTTTGTAACTGCAATTAATGAAACTTCAGATATGTCTGTGAGCAGAGTTGTTAATGTTATGACATTAGATAGACACATTGATTTTTTTTAATGAATTCAAATGGATGAAAAATTGATGTGTCCCTCTGTAGGGAGTTCCTGCTGAAGCACCCCAAGCGCTCAACCTCCCTCAGTATTAGGAACACCAGCGTCATGAAGAAGGGAGGCATTCTCTCAGCTGACTTTCTGAAGCTTTTCCTTCCCTCGTTAATCATTTCTCACATACTTGCTGTTGGCCTAGGGTAAGCACCATTGTTGATCTGATTTAACTTTGGCCATACACTCAAAAAAGTAAAAACACTTACTACTAATAATAACTGTAATGGATTCTTCAGATAACAACCATATGACCACTCTCAAAGAACTCCATAATAAATCCCAATGGGACATCGATGAGCCTCTAATACATGGGAGTTACTCAAAGAACCCATCATAGATATCTTCTTCCTAGAAAGGGTCCTAAGATCCTTATTGGCTCCCTTTTTGATATGAAAATATTCAGTCAAGCATCATAGCTGTGCAATATTAATAGTACATCATTTTGTAGGATTGTCACTTGTGCTTAGTTGTTTATTCTGTATCTTAGGTGTTTGTTATTTTCCTTGTCTGTCTCTTTTTAGAATATACATTGGGAAGCGCCTCACCTCTCATCACACTTACTAAAAGTAGGATGGATGTGCTGTGACACCTGTCACATTGATGTGACCAGCTTGGCATGCCTTAAAATGGGACTTTCCGAAGATCAAGGGAGATGTGGCCATGTGACACACCCCAGTTTAGTTGATTGCCATATCACCCACTCTATCATGGAGAATCAAGGATCAGTCACTGCTGTCTTACTGTTGTGTCTACTTCTGTACACAACAGTGACCAATCCTCTGTTCCTTGCAGTAGTCCCCACCCAGTCCTGGTGATGACTGTTTTGCTGCTTGCTGCTCTGTAAATCTGCATGTTTGGGAGCTGACATGCCTTGTTCAATGGAAAATCAGTTGCTTTAAATTGATCTGCTGTCAGTTGATTCTCTCACGTCTTGTTTTCTGAAACACATCATCTGTAGATGAAAGGAAAGGAAATGATGTATTTTGACTCGTACTTTTTTCTATGCCGAAGGGATCATTGCTGGCCTACTGTTTAAATTATAGCCACCAGTAATCAATTTGTGCAAATGTAACATGCAAGAGGAATACTGATATTGTTATATAAAAAAACTGTGAATATGGTAGCTTATGCAGCACAATTACGGTCCATTTTTTTTCTCAAGACATAATAAAGATTGAAAACATGACTGTAATCATCACTTTCTATGACCCTACAGAATTTACACACCAAACAAAAACATGAAGCCCAAATCACTGTCTGTTAAAGATGGTAAGGACCACATGCAGATGAACACAATATTTTATTGAACTTTGGTCAAAATAATAAACAAGTGAATACATTGCCACCATGTTAGGAATCAATGGACAAAGACAATGCATTATTATGTGTTTGTTTTAATGTCATCAGTATATGTTTTGTGTAGTCAACCTTCATTTCTGCATTCACAACTAGAGAGATAAGATCCACATTTGCAATACGCAGTTCAAATTTGAGTGACATCCCTACTAAATGAATAAGGGCACATGTATGAAGCCTGTCTGAATTTCCTACTTATTACATGAGTTGGAGGCACTCTATCACATAAACTGTATGGTGTGCAATTTTCCTCCTCTTAATGTGTTTTCATAGACAGCCACATATAGCAGCAGTATATGAGGACATAACTCTATAAAATAGGATTTAAAAATAATGCACATGAGGTTTGTAAAACGTTTGGGGACATAACTTGTAGCTGTCACTGATAGAAGTAGGTATTAAGGCTGCAGATTCCCTTTGTCCTGGGCCCCATCTTGTGCCATGTAGTTTTCCAGCCTGCATCCTAAAACATGGTCAAAAACTAGAAATAAATGTCTTGACACAAACACATGATCGGTTGTCTCCAACAGTGGTTCTGAAACTTATAGCCCCAAATAGTATTTCCATAACAAGATTGCTTGAGATCTGCTCAAAAGACAGTGGTGTGACTGGACATTTTTCCACCTCTCTACAACATAAAAACATGCAAAGCAATAAAGAACAACATGTTTTAATACATACTTCTAAATTTAAAAACACATCTGTAGTTTTAGTTTCTTTTATTATGTGGATGACAAGGTGTATTTGAGTAGATACAGTCAGTGAAATTATGTCACCGTATTGACTGGGGTAAAGTAATAGGAGGGAAGAGGGAGAAAAGAAATAAGTCCACTTTCCAAATTCATGACCTCTGCCACCAGTAGTTTGGCCTGAATACATGGCCAACGGGGGAATGTTACAGTTAGGCTTATTGGCCATCAATCCATGTTTCAGAAGGGCCCAAAATCTTTGCAATGGTGTTACAACTTTGACAAGACGTCATTTTTAGGGCTTCCAAGAGTTCGGTCGTTAAATCATGAAATGAAGGCTTAAAATGTCAACACAAACACCAACGTTCAAGAGTTTGACCTCTAGGGAGTGCCATTCCGTCAATTAGACCCAAATTGGGCTTTCTGTGTCAGGGGGCATTGTTGATTGCCCTGATGCCAAAGGCAAAAACAACCTAAGCTCAGACTCAAAATAAAACAGGCCTATGGATCAACCTCCTGTGGCAAAAAAAGTAGACACGTGCTTTCGAATTCTTCACCAGGAGGACAACGAGGCTGTTTCTTCTTATACAGATAGACAAGTAGTAGGCTTAACTACACAGGTACGGTAAAAGCCCTATCCTCTGGAGCCCCCGATCTTCTAGTTGATTTTGTCCTGGAAAATGTACAAGTTGTTGGTGGCCGCCACAGCAATCACATTATCTTTGGGGTGCCAGGCAGTATGGAGGATCTTCTTGTTGAAGTCCAGGCTATCCACGCTGATCTCATCCTTCTTCCTCTTGCCACCAGTGGACACCTTGCGCGGTTTGAGGGTGGCCCGTGGTTTGCTGCTCTCCCTGGACGCCTCCAGTGTGATGTCCCGCCTAGTGTTGCGGTCAAACATCCGGAAGAAGTTGTTGTAGGAGCCGGTCATAATGGCACTGAGGGAGAGAGGAAAACAAAAGAACGTTCATCTTCAACATTCTTGCAATGAAACCCCGCTGTCACCAACAAAAAGAATTCTATAATCCAGACAAACTGTGTCTGAAGAATGAGACAATACAATGGAGAACACAGGTAAGGAGGATTTTAACCACTATCCAAACAAGCACGAAATCATGCAGACCCACGCCACATTTGTGCTGCATGTGTGGGCACAACAAGTTGCTGTGGAAATAGGTGAGCAACAATCAGCTGTCGAAGGCTGAGATGGATAAATAAGGTATCTTCCATCTGCGAGCAAGACAGGTAGCAACTGATTGGCAAGGATGACATGGCAAGCTTTACCCGAGTGAGTTTAAAGTACTGACGGTTTCAGGTCATGCAGCAGTGCTGGATAGATGTGCACTATTAAACATTACAGAGCCAAAGGTATGAGTTGTCGGTATTACATCCATGTGTGCAATATTAATAGTATTGATTTTACTGGTTCCTGGCTGCATGTGTAATACTACGCTACGCTAACTACTATGTGGTATGGAGTTAGCATAGTGTTACATAAATGACAGCCAGGGGGACAAGCAAGTAGCAATTATATTCCAGGGATTAGTCATATCCTAAAAGTAGCATGAGTAAAACCCGTCTAAATATATTACATATCTTCACCTCTGTAATGTTATTTTTTGTCCTCTTTGTGTTGGGTGCACATCCTAGCAGTTGCATGAGCATCCAACTAAATGTCCCTGCTAAGTGTCCCCACTAAACTTCCATGAGTGAGTGAATGAGTGAGTGACCACAATTCGCATTGCATAGCCCATGGCAGCAAGTTTGCTTGCTGTGGGAAAAACAGCAACTTACCTGTCACTGCCATTCCAGCAGCACTCAAATTTGTCAAAGATGCAGTCATTTTCATACAAGGAGCAGAGCTTACTGCGAAGGTATTCATGGACCTGAAACAAAACAGAATAGCCCAAATATGTTACTTACACCCCATGTACTTTCACCTGTGGAAATCACATGCTGTGTAAGCAGTTTACCACTGAGGACCTATTCAGTCTATGTAAGGTGAGATTTTATGTTCAGTTACTCAAATCACAGATGATAACTCCAAGATCAGGCAAGCTTACTTCTAGTTGGACTCAAACAAGGTGCAAATTACTGCGTATCATGTGAATTTGTAGCACAGGTACCTGATACGTCTCGACTGGCCTATTCTCCATGTTGAGGTCCCAAACTTTGACGGAGAGGTAGTCACGTGTCATCATGTAGCGTCCGCTGTGACTGAACTTCACGTCCGAGATGGAGGAGATGATCTCAGAGAAAAAGGACCTGCTGCTTGGATCCTCAGGCTCCTCAAAGACTGAAAACAGACACATCCTTAAAATGACGGCTGATTCAAAATTACACCTGCATGTGCTGTGACGCTACATTTCAAAGTTTTATCCTGATTGGTACATTAGCAAGTACAGAACAACAACCGCTTCCTCCAACAACCAATCAATGCTTTCACTGCACTCCACCTGCATACTCGCTGAATGGACTTACACTTTGAGTGCCTATCGCAGAGCGCTGCTGCTCGCATGTCACACAGGCGGATGGTGCCTTTGCTACTGCTGTACACAAATACATTGCATTGGTGTGGATGGCACTCAGCAGCTGTGATTACTTCTGTCAGTTCCTCCATGTTGGCGGGCTTGATGTCTACAATATCTGGGAACACACTGTTAAGGAACTGTTTTGAAACTGGTACCCCTAGGCTTCAGCCAGTACACAAAGCAAACAACATCAGCGCATGATGAGTCACACATCTGAAGATTAACCTCTGCTGTCTGGTACACGGAAAGGATACTAAAACTTCTGTCTGTGATTTCCAAGTGCCATAGATTTATTCTTAGGTCATCTGCAGAGAGGTACGTTTCATGATCACTATTTACAGAAATGGAATTAATGTGATAGGTGTGCGCATTTGCAAAGATCCTCCGTGGGCTTGCTTCTACCATGAGATCCATTGGCATCAGCACTGGTACCTGAAAATAGAAAAGTGCTGTTAGAGAGAATGTTTTCAATAACTTTCAAAGCCATTTTCAGAGAGGAGGGAGTCTGAGTTATGATTCAGCATACCCGTAAAGAGGTGATTCTAAAGGGGTCTCTGAGTCGTCCATCTTCATCTTTCAGGTTGTAACCTTCTGCTCGTTTATCCCTTTCACTTATTTTCCACAATTTGATAGTTTTATCTGAACGAAAGACGTACATATATTGTAAAGGTGAGAATGACTATATGTTATGTATGGTACAGTGTTAAAACTTTCTGATATATCTGAAAGTTAAAGAAAGATGTGCTCCTACCATTTGTTGAAAGTAGAAAGTGAGCAGCATTTTGTTGGGGTAGCCATCTTATTTTATTAATTTTTTCCTCGATTTCTAAACTTTTCAAATAGTCAAATTCTGGCTCATGACTCTGAAAAGTGCTATAGACGTTGTACTCCCCACGCAGGTGTGGACGATTCTTTGACTGGAAAAAAAATAAAAAAGATGTGCAAAACACAAGGCTCAGTACAACATAAACCAAACAGCAGCATAAGGTCATTAGATTACACCATAGCACAACTGACAGGACCCTGCTGATGAAGAGACAGCCACCCTGTTTCATTCAGTGTAACACTTACCTCCTGTTCATGCTGAAATATCACTACTCTGCCTCCTTTATCTCCAGTAGCAAGTAATTCTCCAGAATAGTTGAATTCAACTGTTGAGATTATGTCAGCTGGAAACAGATACAAATCAGAGTTCAGCGGATTGCCAAGCTTTCATCATGACTGATTTTATGACAGCCAATGCAATGCCATTATGACTGATTGCCAACTGAATGGGTGGCCAATGTCAGAGCTATTCTGTGATATGATAGAAAACATGGTACCTCAGGCACATAAGCATCCCATAAAACAGTTAAAAGTATTCATGTACTTCATGAAAACAACCATGATGTCACTTGACAATTTATGGACGCAGCACATTGACGTCAGGGACACGGTCGCTCCCCTTTAATAGCTTAGCTACAGCTAGCTCACTGCTAGCTAGCCAACGATCTGTACTTTCCCCAGAAATGACGTCTTACTCAATGAATCCACAATTAGACATCCATTATTTCCCACAATCGAACTATACTAAAAACTGAGTGACCATTTACCTATCGTTCACTTCACTAGAGGATGCCCACACAGCATCATCATCAGATCCAGCTAGCTAGCTACCTAACGTTTTAGCCTAGCCGCGAAGCTAACGTTAGCTACTTACCTTCCGCAACATCTTCATCTATCGCCCCTTTCACTTGAGAGAAACACCACTGAAAATCATTTCCTCCTGCAACTCCTATAAAAGGAATATTGTGTTAGTTTGTATCCGATAAACATATCGTTTGGTGATAAAATGACCTGACAGTGACACAGTTTGACAACTAGCAACTTAGCTGGTCAGCGCTAACGTTGGCTAGCTAACTTGCAGATTCAGGCCATCACACACACCAAGTGAGGTGGATCCTTTCCCTGGCTTCAAAAGTAGCTTACCCGCCATTGCTTCATTTAGCAGCTCTTGCTGTACACAGCTTGCAATATCTATTCAACCAATGCAACTTGCTTAGGGAAAAAGATAACATCCACAATCAGTGTGAGCACTCGGGTCCAGATCTGTCAAGACCACGGAAATTATCCGTGATTTTTTTCTTCCAAAATGGCGCACAGTACATGGACAAATGACGTCATGCACACATGCCACATCCTGGCTCCATCCATCCTCCTGAGCATCTTTTTTTTCTTTTTTTCCTTTCTTTTCTTTTTCTTTCTTTCTTTTTTTAAAATGTACATTTAGCCATACTCTATATTTTCTATGTATTCAAATTTACTGTTTACTGTATTACAACATTACATAATCTACAGATATACTCATTCAGGCCACTGAAAGGAATTCAGCATTCCTCGAATGGATGTAATAACATTTACATATTGTGGCATGGGTATTTGGATTAAAATGACAACAACAGAAACAACAAAAACAATGCATTACCATTTTTCATAGCATAAAGTAAGCATTAATCTCCAAGGTATTTATTGTGAGTGTGATTTTGCAGTATATGGTTACTGTTCTTGCAGAGATTTAAACAAAACTGAAGAAAAGAGGAAGCTTCCATTTAAAAATACAGCATTACTAAACTTTTTCTTGCCTCCTACATAAGAAAAAAAAAACAATAGGAAAGAAAAGTAAGGATAGGCTATAATGTGAGTGGTCCTTTGCAACTCAGCAACATAGGGCACCTTGGATAAAACTCTCCCTTTATGTTATACAGTCCTAGGGTGACATCTAGTGGTCAAATGATGAAACTACAACTTAGGTTTTTTTTTTTTCTGGGAGTGAATATTATAGAAGCAAACTAAAATTACTTCTCTGACTTTTCTTTGGCTACCAAACCTTGTTACCAAGTTTTTTTCCTCATTTATTTATTTATTATTTATTTATTTATTTATTTATTTATTTATTTATTTATTGCCTTATTATTTTCTATTCCCATCTCATTGACACCAAAAGGGTTTGCCCTTTATCAGACTTTCTTGAGCTGGTCTCTAAATATACTAACTGTGCGACTAAGTAACTACTAAACAAACAAATGCCATCGATATAAAGTCCAAATATCATTTTCTAGTGTGAATTTGCTGTAACAAAAAATCATTTACTCACTAGGTCATAAACTGCCTTTCACAGAGATGTCATTCAGAAAATACTACCAAGTACTACCAAGTGGTTCAAGTAAATTGTGAGATTTTGCAAAGGTCACACTTCATTACTGAAGTTAGTTTAGGAGATTGGTCCCTGCAAGTCTCATGGGTATTCACATGTACAAAGCATTAAGCTTGAACGTATCAAACCTGTGACCACCACAGGTTTGATCGCCACAACAGCTGGTTTATCTATCCTATCCTATCAAAGTGGCCTTGTGCAAGACACTCAGCATCTACTGGACCACGGTTCCTGGCTTTTTGCACTGACTGCATTGACTCTGTTGTTAAAATGGCTTTGATAAAAATGTATGTTTGTCTTAGAGGAATATGCAAAGAAACCTTGAAATGTTGTAATTACACTGTGTCTAATATGACTGTTGAAATTGTTCGAAACTTTTGAAAAAATATTGTTTTTGCCCATGACTTGCTTCAAGATGATAAATAAGTTCTGATGCAAAACTAATCGTGCCTGCTTCACTATTGAAAGTTTTTTCTTTTTTCATTTGCATTTTTCAAAACGCAAAATATATATTTTGGTTCAACATGCAATATTCAGATATGAAGGATTCAGTCTGTAAAACTGCTGCCATTTTGTGAACCAAGCACTTTTGTTGCCCTGTATCCTTTAATATATATTTCATTCTAGGCTGTCAATAATTTGGTAAAAGGAGGTGTTTCCATCTTCATTTGGGAATGAAACTTTTCAAATGTTCAGAATATGTCAAAAAGTATATTATGTACAGTATATGCTCAAAATCAGTGCAAAATATTCAAGAAACTTGGTTTTTAGGGTTGTGGTAGTTATTTTATTTCTATACTTGTTTTTCTACATCTGCAGACACTGCTCTCTGAAGAGTGGGAGTTGTCAGAAATTGGGAGGAGAATATAGCTCATAATCAGAAATTGTGCAAGATTTGGCAAATGCTGTTGAAGTTTGAGAAAATGGAATATCTGGGCCACATTTCAATAAGTAAAACAGATTAATCAGTGACGTAATTTTCTGAGTGCACTGATTTACAGAAGCACACCATTAATTCCATTGAGAAGTGAAATGAGGTCCCATGTTTGCCTAGTTCCCCATATATTCTCCTTGTGCTCTTGGAAACCTTAAAATTGGTCTCATGACCCAAAAAATGATCATTAACAAATGAATACACTTCTTTGACCTACATATTACTGGTCACATTATATATTTGAAGTGAGTTAATAATTCTCAGTGACTTTCAGCTGTTGTGATGATGTCTTGAGGCTCTGGATAACTATTGTACAGCGTTCATGTTAGTTCTTGGGAGCTTTATTTGTTTTTTTGTGCATCTGCAGTCAGTCCTGGAGGTGCCAAGTGAATAAACAGGGATGTACCCCAAAAGACCGGGATCAAATCTCACCAAACCCTTCTCTCTGGTCTCTCCTCTGCTCTGTATCGCTCTCATCACTCACACAGCATCCCTTGGGGTGAAGCAGTAGCCCGAAGGTTAGAGAGACTAACTTGTGACCAAAAGTGTGCCTGCGTTAGATATATTTTTTCGCTGTATCTATAATGTAAAAGCATATACTGAGGCGAATCTACTTGTCCAATTGTTGCCGTTTTGGGCTCACTGAAGCACTGCAGCATTAAAAAACTTCTCATTTGGCTTCATTTGGCGCCTACCTTTCTCTGATGAAAGACTACAGGCTAAGAAATAAAAAGGAGATTATTATGAGTTCACAAGGCATGTTTTATTTTGTGCAGTTAAAATGTGTTAATTTTAAAGATATGCTCTTATGAAAAGCACCCTTGACCTTTAATTTATCCCTCTAAACATTAGGGGGAATTAGTCAAAGTAAGGACAAGGAAGTACGCAACACTTTGTGTATCAACGGGATTTCTGGTGAGCAGACTTTGCTGATGCTACTATTTGAAGATGCACTTGAACCTCTGAAGGGCACTTTACTTCTAAATGAAAAAGCATTTGTGTTTCCATATGGCACCTTATGATTTCATACAGAACCAAACAGTTTTTAAGAGGTCACAACTTTTATAGTTTCTCCTACTGACTGACTGAGACAAATTTCATTTTTCTGATGAGGCAGTAAAGGCATGTTTATGTGTGGTAAGTTCAAGTGCTGTGCATGTTGTCTGGATTTAAAATAATACAGCCAAAGAAAGTATGTTTTTTGATTTGAAAAGATATTTCTGTAAGAGCTGACTTGGAATATTTCATATATTCTCAAAGGCTTTTGAACTGAAAAGGATTCTTTTGTTCTAGCCCAAACAGAGACTTATGGTACTGTATATGTTGCTATACATAACCCTTTTGTTCATAGTGTAGCGCGTTGCTGTCTTGTGTGATGGCGCACTATTAAAACATGAAAAACTGTTTGTGTTCAACATCACAATGCGAGGGAGAAACAGTTGACTTGAGCCTAATTTGCGATTTAACAAATTTTACATCGTAATTGTTG
>OMLF01003413.1:2642-30779 GCA_900302615.1 Holocentrus rufus | reverse complement strand
TTTTTTAATTTTTTTTTTTTTTTGGAAGGAATGATGACAAGGCATCCACAACACAATGTGACCGAACTCTCTTTAACAGCTCTGCCTTTAATTATACAACAAGAAGCACACAGCTCGACAGATCACACTATAGCTGCTGTCTCTGTTTTATAAATGTATGGATCATGCTCTCAACTCTTCCTCTGTGCAGAAGAACAGCAGCATTCACCACAGAGTTGCAACTCTAATTCTGAGATTCGGAGTTTGCAAGGCCACAATATTTAGTATGTGTGGTAGCACTGAGGTCTAGATCATTTTCTGTATTCCAGTCCTATGTCTTGAGCAATTTGCATGGAGACTCTTACATATAATCAAAGGTTCCCTCAGGATAAAATTGATTGCTAGCTATTTAAACTCCCCCAGCCTTTTCACACCACAGTGCTGCCCTGTGCAGTGAAGAGAGCTGTGCTGTGCAGCTATTACCCTGTGTAAAGAGTTTTGTTACAAAATGAGATATCCGCCATTTGAGAAATTTGACACCTAGGCTCACAAAAGTGATAGCTGATATGGAGGCAAAACTCATTATGATACACCACTACTTCTTAAACTAGGGTTCAGAATCCAAAAATGAAGTGAAGGTCTGTTTCAAGAGGGCTACCACATGGCAAGAGCACCAGTTTCATTAAACTGAGCCCTGAGGCAACAGTAAATTTCTTAAAATCCAGGCCAAAACACGGCAAAGAATATGAAGATAGCCACTACTGAGTAAAGTACAGTGTGCAAAGAAGAGGTCGATTTTTCCTGTCTTTGACAGAAGGCTTAACAGGTTTTAAGACAGCACTCTCAAAGGACATGCCAAATGTCATCAGCTCCATCACCACATCTTTCTGCTGCTCAGACACGAAGCCCCGTGACGTTTGATTGAAATTCAGGTGGGAGCTGACAACTAAAATTCAGTTGTATCGGTTTTACCTGAGTAGCTGCCAAGCCTTGGAGCGTTGCCATCAACCCCGTCGAAAAAATCCAATGAATCCCAGTTGTGCTCCGTGGCAAAGGTCACAACTTGAATCTGAAAGGCAAAGATTCTTTAGTACAAACCAAGGATATAAAGCAAAACATATGAAAAGTGGATTATCTTCAAAAAAAAAAAAGAAAAAAAAGAAAAACACAAAATCAAGTATATTAACATGCTACAAAATGGCTGACTCGTTAATAATTAGACAGGGCTGATTAAAAATTAATCCACCCCAGAACTCTTAAACTCTCATCAAACATTTCACTCCTAAGGTTTCCAACTGTGTCCTCTCACTTGGATGCCGGCTCCCTCAGGAACAGAGATTTTCCAGGCACAGTTCAGATAGTTGGCATATGGTTCTGGGTATCCGGGAGAGAGGATGGTCCCCTTGCGCTCAGTTAACACCCCGCCGCAGGGAACTAGAGAGAGCAAGAAAATGAGAGAAAGAGAGAGAGAGAGTCTGTCACAACAAAGATCAGACTGAGTGATGTGAAGTCCATACATACCTGCAGAGCGAGGACTGAGCAGGGGGCACAGCGGGGAGGAAGGAGATATGAGCCTCTAAGAGCGCATCCCACTCATAAATGAAGAGAAAGTCATTTTCTAGAGGTATGAGATGAAGATTTCACCTACAGGAATCCTTAGGGTTAATAGATTGTATGGGAGGCATATACTGTATATGTTAAGCTTTACTTATCATGCCGATGGGGTGTGTGTGTGTGTGTGTGTGTGTGTGCATGTGTGTGTACGTGTGACGCGGGGTGCACATGGGGCTTGCAAATATGCCGACTGTCTACTGTAAAAGACTGGAACAGATTCATCAATCATGCATGCCTGAATCATGCGCCGCCGTTCTATCATGTTGATGCCTCGTTGCACAAGTGAATGCTAACATCAGAATCCACCAGCAGGGTTTTTAAGTCATGCAGATGGATTTCCAGACAAGCACTGATTGAATCTCGCTGCACTGAGATGTGCGCACCATGGAAACTAAATTCAAAATCCTTTTGACCCAAGACATACGCTATACTAATCTATGACTAAAAAAAAATAGTATTAGTATAAGTATTATAGCAAAGACTCATATGCCACCGTTCAACTCCTGTTTGGACAATTTCTCCTCCTCTTCCATGTGGATATAAAAATATTCTGTACAGCCTGTGCCTCTCCCATCAAACCCAGTGTGTAGATGATGCCTCCCCAGGGCATGACTTACACACCATGGAGGACAATCAATCAAATCAGAAATACAGCAGATATGTATGCACTGTATATGATGAAACCACGATTACCTGGATTCTGCATGAATATTTGTTGAAGTATTCAATGTACAGTATTTTATTTCTATGGATTGACAGTTCCGTGGGAAACATTTGTAAACACTAGCAGAGTGTACTCAGTAGAGTTCAGACTTCCGCCAGGCGTGTGTGGGGACACAATGTCTATATAAAGTAGATAAATTTTATTGAGAGACGGGGAGAGAGGGGTTTTCCATGATGGCTTTGATCTTGTCCCTTGTCCAAAGACCTGAGAAGATTAGGCAAATTAATCTGTGCCAGTGTCTTTTTTCCAATTGTTTCCAATAAGGAGAGAGCATATGCGGCAGCATAAGACTGCCTAGAGAAAAAGCGCTGCACCCTGCGTTTTTTCAGAGCACTATTTTTTTTGTGCAGCTGCTCCAAGTGCTTCTGGTTGAAAATCTCTGAACCTTTCAGAAAGGCGCTGGTGCCATCGTTGTTGCTCTTTTTTAGGCAACCAATCATATATTAGTCCACGATTGGAGCGAAAACGGCCACGACAGGATTTTAAAAAATAAATAAATAAATAAAAAAGTAACAACAACAAAAAAATTTCATATTAGGCTGAAAGTTCCAGTAGTATGTGGAAGGGGAGAGAGGTAGACATTGAATGGCCTGAAGGACCATTTTTCAAAGTTTTTAAATCACTTCAATCACAAAAGGTTCTTCCTCATGCAGTCGTAACTGTGCAACAAAAAATTTCAGGCTGATAGACCCAATAGATTAGCCACGGACAGACAGATACACAGACAGACACACGTGACCACACGCATGATCTCCTGGCGAAAATAATGAAAAACTCACTCCCAAATCTAAAAAATGAAGAACAAAAACAAACTGAAATTAGAGTCATGTGGATATAAAGCCTAGAGACTCTGCATTGGCAATGGATGGCAGGCTGATTCTGTGTATTCATTTAATGTTTGAACTCCAGCTACAAAGCCACAGATGTGCTTTATATTATAGCTGCACCATTAGCTCTGAATTAGAAAATGCACCCTAAAAAAAAAATCATCATCAATTTTTTCTATCTTTGTTATTTACTTCTCAGTGAAGCCTTGCGTGAGTGTGGCATTGCAGATAAGGGCTGGGACACGCTCTTCTCTCGCAATTTCTCACAGGCCACACACCTGGTTTCTAACAGGGTCACAAGAAAATATATTTGTCAAGCCTCTGAACTCACAGATGAGTGTCAAGCTGCAGTCATCAGGTCAGGTTCTTCTACCTTCGTTTGGCACCATCATAAGCAGTGAGCTGATTTTTAGATAAGGTTTCTTACTCTATCAATTGCAGTAAAATGGATTAGGTAAAGTAATGCAGAGTAATGTACAGTAAAGCCTCAGTGAGGTAGAAGAGGGAAAGGAAAAAAAAAGGTAATGACAGAGCCACAATTTCTTTATTGCTTTTCATGTGGGTGCCAATCAGCCTTTCATTCAGTCAAATTCGCTCTGAATGGTGTTTGGCTTCGGCTTTGTCCATAATGGACTGTGGTAACCTGGCCTGAAAGACAGAAATCCATTAAACTGTTAAACTTGAAAAACCCCAGAACAAAACGCATTGAAATGGCTTTGCTGGCTGCAAGCGATGACTTATTGGCCTGTTACGGAGAGCCAGAAAAATGTCTTAACACTTTTAGGAGAAAAGTGTAATGTAAAAATATGTTTCCTTTTTCACTGTTGCACTGCTCTGTTGAGATCCATTGTAATGCTGTCACCAGCTGGTGTGTATCTGTCGGACATCTGTTAAGCCACCCTGTGTTTTTCAACATTCATTTCATGACAGATACCCTGCAAAGAGAAGTGATGGAAAAGTCTGCATTCAAGCCCACTCACTCAAACTTACTTTTTTAACTCACTCTTTTATTTCTTTTTCCCTCACCGTTGATACAGTTCCTTAGATTGTCTAAGGATGTACTGTAACTGCCAGATGGGGGAGCAGTGGATGTCCTATCTTCATCTACATCTATCAAGTACTTGGTTAATCAGACCTCTGATGTTCAAGGTTACCCAGCTATTTTATTTAACACTTCTCTTATTTAACCACAAGCAAAGCTGTTACTCAAAAGGGAGAAAACCCTTGAGATGTTCAACACAGGGGTACAACGTGTCCTTTTCGAGGAGGGACCAGATGCTATTTGTCAAGGACAAGGGTTTAGCCTGAACAGGTCAATGATAATCACCATTTTCGATATGTATCAGCCACTGGAGGATTTGATTTGAAAGACAAGAGGGAAAATAGGAAAGAGAGAGAAAGAAAAATATGCTACTTAGCAAAGAGACAAAAATAGCAGACGGAGAGGCAGGAAAAACACATTTTTCAAGTCATCAGTTTGCCGCAATTTCAAACTCATCAATATTTTACAGGTGATATCCACCCTCCCACACATGCTCTGGGAATCATGCTAAAATGACTTCTTCATTCCTCTCCTTCCAAGCGAAACATTAGAGAAAATGAGCCTTACAGTATATATCTCACAGCAATCACACAGTGGCTTAATCACGCTTTCATATAATCACCGCCACGGTGAAGTCATCTTCAGCTAACGCATGTCGCATGTACAGTGTTCAATACTGAAATCGATTTAGTCCTGCATCACGAGTGAATGAGAGCGGCTTGCATTATCATTGTGGATTCTGCTCTGCAAATGAAACTGAAGAAGGTCAACGCCTTTGAAATCTGGAGTACTGTTGTCAGAATGTCACACGCTAGTTAAACCTAACTCAAGGCCTGAAGTGGCTTAATGATGAATAAAGGGGAGGTGAAGAAGGGAAATATGACCGCAGCTCAAGCCCCGCTGTGTGATCAGGCTACCATTATCAGTAACCTTGACTTAAAGTTGAACACTTCCTGCTGGCTCTTTCAAACAGCCTATCAGCACCTCAGGTTTGATTTTTAGCTTCAAAGTAACTCAAGACAAGTAACTAACTTTGACACACAGTTTTTGTTTTGAAGAACAAGAAATAAAGGGCTAACGTGTTATCTGTAATTCCCTTTGGAAATACATCTAATATTGATTTTATGTATACAAACGTTATTATTTAACAAAGTAAGCTGACCAAGAGCAAATAGACAAAAATGTCTTAAGTGTAGTTGCAAAGGACGAGCACACATGAACACTGAAATCAGGGGTTGCAATATAGTTGGTTACTGTCCAGAGCCACTCTGAAAGTTGGGGATTAAATGCTCTTGTCACTGGCACTTTAACAGTATTCTGAGGAGAGTTTATGTGGGATCATTTTTTCTCATTGCTGGTGTCAGTTCCAAAATTATATAAATGCAAAGCAAATGAAACTCTAATAAAAAAGGGAGAGAATAAAAAAGGCAAGCCGGTGTAAAATCTATATTTATTTCCATAATGTGTTACGAGTAATAAAGTCCAAAACAGACAAGTGCACTGTAAAAAACAATTATTTTTCATCATCAGATCCTGCTCAGTTCTAAATTTTATCGGTGCACCAAAGACCTGGGAAGTAAGTGAAAACAATTTAAGCATAAGATAATAAGGAGCTGATCTAAGCCTTGTAAAAATAGAGGGAACAATATACAGGGGTCTCGCTAATTAGTTGTTCATACTCAAGAACTGCTAGACTTTTCCACCATGAGACCACCGACTTTCCAGGCTCATATGTTGAATTTACTGCATGAAGACAAGTGGAGGGGAAGCATGCATTAGAGGGCATCGTTTGCACCATTTGATATGCAGGGAACTCTCAGCACTTTTTTATTAGAGAGGTTTTAATTAAGATGTCAAAAACGTGTCTGGTGATTGACACAGAATGCACCTACCAGTGTGGGCATTTTCACAACCAATTTATCATTTGGGAAATGTTTATTTTCCTCATCAGACTATTGTTTTCTCCGAGATTTTAAAAAGTTCATGAATCATGAAGGAAATCCAGGCACTCCAAATATAAGAAAATGCAACAGTGAGGAAGGAAATATTGAAAAGCCTTTATTGTCGTGGCAAAATCATTAAAAAGCCAACATGTTTCGGCCACTGGAGGTCTTCGTCAGAACTTTAAAAAGCAGCTCATCTTGCTCTAGGGATTCATTCTGGCCTTTGCAAATAGCATAGACTGAGGCAGTTTAATTGGTCTTGGGAGGCTGTCCCAAAACATGATTCCCGTGTTTAAAAACAAGCTCAGTGCAACGCTGTTTACTCTTTGGCACCTTAGAGGAGGCGTTTGAGCCAAACGGTGAACTCCACAGTGTAGGCATGCTGAGTATGAATCATGGCAATCTGTGAGCCTATGTAATTTTTAGCAGTAATGATTTTCTAAAATCAGAAATGATTTTTTTATCTATGCGAGTTTCCGCTGGTGCTCTCTCAGCAGTTCAGGCACCAAACCTACGGAGATTAAGGCATTTATGCAAAAAGCAAGGCTCATCTATTACATTTAATTTGTCAATATTTTATCAATATTTCAATATTTCAAGGGAGAAAAAACTGGAAGATGCCATATTTCAGGCCCGGAATTCCCAAAATACACTGAATGAGCTACTTAAGAGCTTCAGGCTCTGTGCTCAGTATCTGACACACAGTCGGGGTTTAAGGAATATTTATGTACACATTTGCCATTATCGATGACCCGTGATACAAGGCATGTCAGCTCCGCAGTATGACTTTGAATAAAATAAGTTTTACAAAAGGAACTGCAGGTAAAGGTTGTAGCATGTGAGTTATGTAAATGTACAGTACAAATCAGCAGTGAAATAAAAGAAAAAAAATATGACCCTTTTTCACATAAAAGAAAAGTAAAAAGTGTCCCAACTTAAATTTTACAAATGTGCCAGTGGATCTTTACAGCAGGAGACAGTGATGGGAGGAGAAATGCTGACTCTGGGCAACGACCTCTAAAGTTACTCTGAGACACAATCTGTTCAAAAGAATTCACCAAATCCCATCGAACAAAGAAGTTATAAAAATACATCCACCATGTTGAGCTTTCTCAGATATGTTTTTTTTGTGTGTGTGTGTGTGTGTGTGTGTTTATGGCTATAAGATCAATTCAGCCAAAATGTCCATGGAAACTGTTTTTTATTCGAGTTCTACAGTAAAAAACATGATTTCCCTGTCATGAGAACCTTACAAAATAGGAAATGACACAGATATATAAACAAAAAGAAAATGTCAAACCTTGTTTATTTTACTTGCATAAACACCATGTTAATTTGCACAATTGAAATTTGTACTCAGTAACAAGTGAAGTGCACGTTAGTGGCATTAAATGACCTCTAAAATGTTTGTGCTGATCAAGTAGTAATTGGTACCCGCGGCACGCTGCATGTGAGCCTGAAAAACTGAGAAATCAACTTCATTATTTTAATTTTTGAATGCTGACTGTACAATATTTTCCCACGTCAAAACTCATTTAGAAACACAAACATAAACACACACACACACACACACATACACACACATACACACAAACTCGCCACGATTTATTTGATTCCAATATCCTCCATAAAACTCAACGGGGGCCATCTAAATATTATGCGTCCATTCAGGCGAGCCTAATTAAATCATGATAGAACGGTGCGCTTTCTCAACTCCACAACAAAGCCCTCTGTAATTCAACAGCTTTGTATTTGTGGATCTGAGGCAAAACAAGTGTTGCGTGGCTCGCCAGGTCAACCACAGGCGGACGCGGAGCTGGGAAAACTAACTTCTACATCACAGGTACCACGCAGGAGAACAGGGCCTGCTGCCATCATATCCCATAAAGAGGGCTTGAGTAATTGAGCATAGTGTTTTTGTTGAAGCCGCCATGAAACTATATCCATTATTCTGGACGAGCACACTGCCGCTGGGGGAGATGCTTCAGCCAGATTCAATCTCCAGATAAAAATCATTGTGTTTAAAATGGAACTGCGCGTGCCACTGCTATTCCCCGACCGCTTGGCAGTAAACTCAGATGAACCCTGGCTTGAGATCTCCAGCATTTGCCGGCTGGGACTATTTGCTGGCTGGCACACGGCCCGACTCCAACAGATCACTCCTTTACTTCATCTACGTAACTCTTTATCATCCCCAGGTGCGTATGTGGGTGTCTGCATTAGACTGAGTTTATGTGTGTGCTGATGCGTATATAGGATGCATGCGGGCAAGCTATGTAAATTTTACAAGCCATGTTCATCGATGCATGTGTATGACTGTGTGCATACCCGTGCATATTTGCGCAGGAACATTTACGCGCTCGTTATGCTTGCCAAAAGACCATGTACAGAAAGATGCTGGCTCCTTGAATGCATGTCTGGTCCAATGCACACCTCGCGCTTGTTTGTGTTTGCCTCTTTGCCCCTGTCCGAACTAGCATGATCAGAGGTAGGGGTTGGATGCTTGACAATCTGGGACGGGCATTAAGAAAAGTAATGACCAGGAAAATCCAGGCACCCACCATCTTGATGCACCTGTTCTGTCTTTATGGATCCGTGTGTGCGTGTGTGTTTTTGTGTTTGTGTGTGTGGCTGGGGACCTGGATCAGGTCACTCACCGACACATGTGGGCACAGTGCCGTTCCACTGGGCCAGGGCGCTGGGCACGGCCTCACACCTGATGGCGTTGGAGCCGTGCAGCGTGTAGCCTGGGTTGCATTCAAAGAGTATCACCGTGCCGATGCCAAAGTCATTCCCTATCCGCTTCCCAAAACGAGGCTCAGGGACCGAGCTGCACTGAGAGGCACTCGTCCTGGGGACAGCTGGAGACACACAGAGGATGAGAGGGAGCAAGAGACAGAGAAAGGGGAGAAGACGACAGGGAGGATGAGAGATGGGATGACACAGACGGCAGAGAGAAATGGTTCAGCCCCTCTGAATCTCCCCTCACACCATCAGTCACTGCAGTCAGCAGTGCCAGAACAGGCTCTGTCCCTTCGCTCCGTCCTGTTCTGTTCAGCCACAGTAAGCAGCACTCTGCTGAACTGGTCTTTATGTGACGAATGCAAGACCAAAGTACTTTTTAAAAAGAAAAAAAAAAAAAAAGCAAGTCGATGCACTGCCGAAGCCAGCATACTCGATTACTTTAACATTAAAAGTAAAATGAAAGTTTCCAGAACAATTTCCAAGGAAACTCTCAGGAAAAGAAGTCTTACCTTGGTAAACAAAATGAAACCCTTTTGCTGTTTCTGTTCCATTAGCGGTGAACTTGAGTGTGATTTTGTTTCCTGAACTCAAGGGGAGTGTCTCGCCTAAGTGGTGAAAACAAAAGAAAATTATCAGGAATACTTTATATGATTTTGTCCTCAACTATCAAAGCATAACATATGGGGAAAACTCTTATTAAAGGAATAGTCCACACTAAATGAAAATTTGGTCATTATCGACTCACCATCATGACAGTCAACACACCAGTTAAGCTTATTTGTCCACATAACATACAGCGAGTTAGCTGGCACACCTTTGTGTCAGCTCCCTCCAAAACAACAGAAGTTGTAAGGGCTTTATTCTTTACAGTTCCAAAAACGGTAAAAAGTGCCCATCAATTTACTCCAAAAAGCACAATCCAAGTGTTTTGAAGACAAACGACTGCACTGTGGGCCCAAAAGTCCAATATTTACCTCATTATCTCCACACTCACAGAGCTCAGGTTGCCCTGCAGCAATCTGGTGGTAGAGTCTTCTTGCCTTTATGTACTCCTCATAAGCTCCTACTACCAAGTTTGAAAGTTGTAAATACAACAGATCGTGCTTTGAAGTACTTTTTAGTCAGATCTAACAACAATAAAAGCAGCTTTTCTCCATTTTAGAAAACACGTCGTACAGTGCTACTAGAGGAAAAAAATCCCATTAGTTTGGTAATTAATATTTCAAAAAGTTTATTGACTGAAACTAGTTGTGAATGAAAGACCTCTAAAAGTTAAGCAAGAGAATGGCATATCTAGGCATCTTGGCTATCATATAAAATTTAACTTTACAATTTACCATTTTCTTGTGACATATAAGTGTGCTCCACCCATATTTACAATACTTCTGACAGCATATGAAGGTAGCATCTGCTTGCTTCTGTTGTGACTGTGTGATGGTGTAGAACAAGTGCAGAATATCCAGGAGATAATGAGGTAAATATTGGACTTTTGGATGCACAGTGCAGTCGTTTGGCCTCAGAACACTTTGATTTTGCTGCATGAGCTGTTTGGAGTTATTTTATGGTAATGTTTTGCCCTTTTTGGAACTCTAAAGAATAAAGCCCCGGGCACTTGTGTTGTTTTGGAGAAGGCTGACACAAAGGTGTGCCAGTGCCAACTCACTGTGTGTTGTATTGACATACATACTTCACCTGTTTGTTTGGCTGACGAGGGGGTGAGTAGTTAATGACACATGACAGTTTTGGGGTTAAACTGTTTCCCACTTTTCTAGCTCTCAACCACCCATGCAAAACATGGACACCAAGCTCTGCACATCCTTATTAAATGTAACTTGATTCAGTTTGGTGTGACCTTTGTAAGTAGCTATTTTTGCTTTATTGCCTCTCTCATATGCTACATCTCACTGTGATTCAGTTCTACAGCCTCATCTGACGTACATCCGCATTGAAAAAAATTGGGAAAACAGAAAATGAATTCTTACATTTTACATTGGAAACTGTCAAAACCTAATCTTGCAAGTAGAGTGTGACTGCAACAATTGACAACAGCTGTTTTGCCTTTGTTGTTTTAATTGGGATCTCAAGAGGAGTTTATGCATTTGTACTCATAACTTATTATGTATCATCATTGTGCTTCATTATATCATCACTACTTAGGCGTGGGAAAGAAAAAATCCTTTATCCTTGACGGCATGAAGTTGTGTTTAGATTTTGGATTTTTCCTCTGGGAGAAAAATTAACTAAGGTTGTCTGCTTTGAATTGAATTTAAAGCTAGATATGCTGTCTTGCCTGTACTGTACTTTTTTGCTTTACAATATGACTCATATCTATGAGCTGGCAAACCTACAGTACATTATATAAAAAAGAGAAAAAAAAAACGTGTAGATCAGGTCTCAAAAGTTATATTTTACCTGAGTGGGACCCATAAATGGAAGAGAGGAGGGCAGCCTCTGTGGAGGGTCCATCGTAGATCTCAACCACATCACTGGTCAACGTCTGAAATACCACAAACTGACCAAACAGCACTGGAACGACAGGAGGGGTGGGAGAAAAAGAAAGAGAGGAAAAATTGTACATGAAAACATGATCTTGGGGCGATCAAAAAACATGTCGGCTCAGTTCAGACGAGCTCACTGGGGTCTTTAACTACCCAGGGATGCAATTATCAGGTAGGCTGGTCTGAATCAATATCATTAAATCTTTTAACAGTCTGGCCGTCACTGTGAAGGTGCTGACACACTGCAACCAGTAATACAGAGGTTAATTTCATTCTGACTGGAGCTCTCTATTTCTGCTTCAAATGTCATGTTTCCTATCTCATTTGCATGTGTCTCTCCCAAAATAGACACACTAGACAACTTTTTAACAAATCAGTAAGTCACAAAGCTCATTCTTGGGACAGAATAATTTTGTCACAAATGATGGGCTAAGTCTTTCTTTCCTTTATCTGGATTTAATAGTCTTTAATCATTGCTTGAATAATAGAGGTCTGTAAAAAAATCTAAAAAATCATTGCTGGTCTGTAAGTTTGCCCTTCATAAAACAGAGAAATTATAGCACATGATCCTGCAACTCTATCAAATATCTTGGATCAGTACTCCAGCAAATCCTCATGTGTTGTGGCAAACAGGAGTAATCCACTGTGCTGAGAAAAGCTCAGGTATGCTTGGGGTTTCTGCTCAAATCTCACAAGCCCCAAAGAAAACAATTTATCTCACTCAAATGTTTAGAGACGATACAAACGTGAAACAAATCATTACAAGCTACAATATAATTCCAACGTTTGGGGCAAAAGCCTCCTTGGCCAGCAGCTTTTATAGATGCCACTGTTTGCTCTTCATACTTCATACAGACTGTAAGCCTTTAATGTGACATTTTCTTACCAATCAGTAATGAGATGTGACTTTGAATTTTGTGGCCCATTTAGATGTGCCACTGCATTAAGAATGTGGATAACCCATAATGCACTGCTAAGGAGGTGAATACTGTGTGCACAATATAGTACATGATGTCTCAATGTATGAGGGAAAGAAAAGATATATGAGAACATTTTCAGTTCATGCCATCTAAAAATGGTTTATAATTTGAGGTGCTGATGCCTACTGCGATGTATGTGTCATGCCTATAAACAGCTGCAACCCCATATTTCCATTTTTCTAACATCCCCCAGCACCCAGTACTGGTTAAAAGTGATAAGAACAATGTATTATGGCGGGTCATTATGGAAAAAAGTCTGAATTATGAATAATAATAAATAATGATGAATAACAAATAAAAAATAAATAGATGGTAATGATTTTCTCACTGATCACAAAGCATGTAACTATGAACTCTCTCACCCTAAATCTATCTCTAAAACTGAAACAGTCAAAAAAGTCACGCACTGTGAACTTGTTCAAGAGGGCGTCTGGGCAATGTTTGACTGCAGTGCGACCTTTAATTTAATTAAAAGACCTTTACTAAATGATATGTCAAATGAGAACAGTATTGTTTATCGCAAGAATAATAATTAAATCTTTATCCTCAGTCAAGAGCAGTGAGGGAAAGTAAAAGACTAAGAGCCTATGACAATGAACATCAGAGAATTATGTAAATAATGTCCTGCATGAATATTTCCAATTAACCATTCCTGATTATATCGATGTGTACATGCCCTTGAAAGTAATCTGATCTTTCTCCAACCGAATGAATAGACATGGCCGATTGGATCACTAGGTCTGTGATTCAGTCTCTTTGTGTTTGAATGCCTTTGTGCATGTCTGTGTGCGTATATGTGCATGCATTATCTATGGGGCAGATAACGGTCTCAATCGCACTCTCTGGTGCGCAGGCATTACATGGAAGCTAAACACTCATTCTACCTCTCTCTCTCTCTCTCCAGGATTCTGCCTCTCTTTTCCCTCTTCTCTCCCTCCAGATGAAGATGTATGAACAGCAGAGAAAGCATATTAGTATGAAATACTACCACCATCTTCTCATTTGACAAGTAGGTTCAATCTGTTAGAAATACCACTTATGAACAGCAAGGCCTTAGTTCCTACAGTATGCGTCTCTTCATCAAACATTAATCTCTATTTGATTCAGAGATCTTTATTGAGTTTCCAAATAGGAGGAACCAGTAAAAAGTCTACATTTATTTAGAAAATAAAAGTAAGCCAGTTTGACGCAAGCACATTGTTCATGGCAGTTGTATTCTTTTATCTCCCAGTTAAATTTGAACACACAGACACCTGGTTCTCCTTCTAGCTAACCTTGTAGAAACTGCAGGAACAGGAGTAACACAATTTGGTACAGTACCATGGTGACATAAATCGAACAGGTGAAAAGCACACAGCTGCTCTCACTGGTATAAAAACACACAAGTAAACCATTACTAGGCCATGCAGTGAAGAGCCTACTTCAGCATATTATTAACTGAAAGCCAGCGAAAGACCATTTTCGCCCACAGCCAATGCATTAGCTACATGTGCCTTAAGGCAAGATACACACAAGAACCCATCTGAAAAGGTGTTAAAGACACTGGTAACACAGGCAATAGCTAAAAGTAAGAAAAATGGCAGCATATGTTTGTCCTTCTGGCGATGAATTATGGAAGAGCTACCTGTCATCTTCATTTTGTAGCAGTACGGAGCGTCTCTGGCATATAGCCTCACAGTACAGTACTGTAAGCTGTTATATCAGCCACAGAACTTTCAAAGAAAGAGTCAGAAAGAGAGAGAAACAGAGAGAGAGAGAGAGAGAGAGAAAGAGAGAGAGAGGGCAGAATAAGAAACAAGAAAGAGGGAAAGACTAAGACATGTAGAGAGCAGGAAAGTGGGAGTGAGGGGGTGGGTGGAACAATTTCTATGTTTTATAATAAAGGTGACTCACTACTCGTTCTGTGCGACATGAAATAGATCGAACACAAACAGCAGCCAAAGACAAATGACAGCCAGGAACTT
Source organism: Holocentrus rufus (assembly GCA_900302615.1). Classification (NCBI taxonomy): domain Eukaryota; kingdom Metazoa; phylum Chordata; class Actinopteri; order Holocentriformes; family Holocentridae; genus Holocentrus; species Holocentrus rufus. Next base: position 16,463 of record OMLF01003413.1, on the reverse strand, counting down.
TGACAAACCAAAATCCCAAAATGCTAATGCACATGCATGCATAGACACAGACAGAGACACAGGCACACGCGTACACATACACGCACGCAGGCACGCATACGGATACACATACACGCGCACACACACACACACACACACACCACTGTTGTTTCTCTGTTGAGTGGTAAGGCTGCCGAAGGCTGAACCAGTATCTGAATAAGAGATGCTTGTTCCCTCAGGGAGAGCTCACTGCCTTGGTATTAGCATACCAGCACCATGTTATGCAGAACAGGCTGCACATCATAGCTTTGTGCACACGCGCGCACACACAGACATATGCAAGCGCAAACGTGCACATGAATACCCACACTCACAAGTACAGTGTTGCTCATTTCTCTCTCTAATCCAAAGCCAGTCAAGCATGACTCCAACCTGCTCCTCTGCTGTAATCACGTCCAGCTATTAAGTCAATAAATCATCGTAAACTTGTTACCTAATTTATGCAAGACTATGATGAATCTTTTGTCCTCTGGGTGTAGTAGTGATAGTATAACGCATCCCACACCGGAACAACTGAAGGTGCTACTTTTCATGCCTGCATGTACGTATACTTTATACCACTATGATTTACCTTGAATTCACCAAAAGCGATTAAGTTTCTCTGATCTCATTTCCATTTTTCTCTGGGTATTTGATCATGATATTAGTGCATTATCTCATACCACCATGCCCACTGGGAATTGATAACGCATAACTGCACAATAACTGGTTGATCCTAATCGCATGTGATGCTAATCTAATTCTCTTTTCTTCTGAAAACAGTCATTTTGAAAAATGTGACAAGAGGCTCTGGTGGCTTCTACAGACTTTGGCGGTTTCTGACAGCCATCTGTAATGGATTCAGGAGACTGTTGTAATAAATCATGTGATTAAGGCAATCAAATAAGAATCTAGGGTCACAAAGGCACCACATTAGAGTAATTTACAGAAACTGAAGAACTTGCAGATAAGCTTAGTCGAAGTCAAGACAAAGAATGACAGGAAACTTGGACATTTTATTGTGCAACATGGAAGTCGGACAAGCTGTGGGGTCATCATGTTTACACTTCCTCTCACAACTCAACTGTAAAAAAAAAAAAAAAATCCCTGCAATACATCTTAATTTAATAAGCTATCACCAACACTGAGCTTTTTGCTTTTAGCAAGATCTAGGGACTAAAGCACACTGTCCAAGTATCATGCTACCTACTTTCAGGTGCTATGCCACTCTTACTTTGCCTGATTTCTTTTGCCCTATTTACATGACCTGCTAAGACTCAGGGTCAGGAAAACAAACAGGTCTGTTTGATCTTGGCGTGAAAGGCCTTCCACTGATGTCTTGAACTGCAATGTGTTACTATCAGCAATCACAAAATAGTGTTCAAGTATCTGTAATGATCCACAGTAGGTGACAGCTGAGCTGTTCTTCTTTGTGCAACCAAGTGACTTATACTGCACACAAGTCGCTTTCATAATTTTGACATATTTAAAACAGACTACTCTTAAAATTATCATAGATTTATATTGGCATGTGACAGGTGAAAATATTTCTTTTCAGGCAGGTTCACTGCATTCATCCTGATGTGAAGGTACAAAAGAACCACTGCCTTACTTTTACTTTCAGTTTAATTAGATTAGAATCATTTATTAAAAAAATAAATAATTTTTGCTTATGCTAGAGCACATGTGTCTACCTACTATACAATCATCTGTGAGTGATTGGGAACAGAGCAAAGTAGTTGTTGTTCTGGCTTTACCCTTCAGTATTCACTTTACTTGACACACTTAGTGAGCGCTGCCTAGGACTCCCTTTTGCCTTCAGAGCAGCCTAAATTTTCTGAGGCATCAATTCAAGCAGGTACTGGAAATGTTCCACAGGGATCTTGGTCCATGCTGACTCAATACACACATTTCCTGCAGATTTTTCGGTGGCACATTGATGCTGTGAAAATCCCTTTCCACCTCATCCCGAAGGTGCTCAATTGAGTTGAGTTCTGGAGAAAGTGCAGGCCACTGGAGTAAATTAAACTCACTGTTATGTTCCTGGAACCATGTAGAGATGATGCACGCTTTGGGACATGGTACATTATCATGCTGGAAGCAACCATTTTTGAAAGGGTAATCTGTGAATGAATGTACGTGGTCAGCAGCAATGTTTGGGTATGGTTGTGTCGAAAGGATGCCCACTTGGTACTAAGTGTTCTAATTTGTCCAGAGAAAAAAACTCCCCATTACACCACCATCAACAGATTGAACAGCAGCATGAATCCATGGATTGGTGCTGTTTACTCCAAATTCCAACCCTGCAATCAGAAGTTTTTTATTTTATTTTGAATGCTCAAAAACGCACCTACCAATCACATTTGATGGTTAGGCAGTTTGTTCACTCATGATAAAAGATCACACAGTAATCTAAAAGCAAAGCAATATCAGTTGTTCTATCAAAGGCTGGGCCAGAGCCAGTGAAAGCAAAACAATATTAAATAAGGCCTTTGGAAGGAGCTCTCCACTATGGACTGAACTGTTAGGAGCAGACTAAAGAAGGGAAAAGAGAAGGAGGAGGAGTGAGGAGGTTGGAGAGTAGACAACATATCTGATTGGCTGCTCTTCTACCTCCACTATAAACTTTGGCTGCACTTCTCAGTTTTCGTCTGGCTTTTTATCATCATCTTGGCTTTTGGAATGGTGTCCTCTTCCTGTCAAAAACAAGGGCATATGCTGCAGATAGGATTATTACAATACAACAGGGGAGAGAAATGTCATAATCGCAGAATGGCTCTTCAGTCTCTGTCTCTCCTCCCTCTCCCTATTTGATCTTGGAATGAATAAATGAACAAAATGAATGAACATGACCTACAGTGTACGATCACTTGCATATATATGTGTGTGCGTGTGTGTGTGTGTACGGTTGATGTGATTATCCTCAAGGAAATTCAAGTATACCATAAAGGTAACAAATTTCACAATGCAAGGTGGAGATGCTCCTTGGAGTGTAGTGGAACGTAGTCTGCTTATATACAGGTCACTTGCCAGAGTTAAAAAAGAAAAAAAAAATATATATATATATATTACTGTTCAGCAATATTTCCTCAAAGAAAAGTTTCATTTGAGTTTGGGCTTTCTTTTTTGTACAGCAAAAATCACTCCTTTTTATTCACCATTTTTATGCTCGCCAGAAGGGCAGGCATCTACTGTATATTGGTGCTATGAGACTGCAGGATTTTCATGTGTCGTTGTTAATGCGCATGTGTAAAAAGCTTCTGGTAGCAATGAGGGCTGTGCAGATCATGAAGTTTTGTAATAACAATTACTGTCTCACAAATAATTGCGATTAACAATTTAAAAACACAGTTTAATTGTGTTTTTCCCCTAAGGACAGTTAGTAATGAACTGAGCACATGAAATAACAGATAAATAGGTCACAATGTTAGAAAAAAGTCTTGTTGAAGCCAAATGTGGTTTTGCAACAATATCTATGCTGCTCACTCTGCTACACTGCAGCGATAATGTTGGACCAGGAAAAAAGAGCGTCAGTAAACTACAAACAGTTTGCCCTCCCACACTTAAAAGGTCCAACCCTTTGAATCCTTTTTGTCAGCCAAGCAGCACAACATTACAGCATTACAGCTGATGTCTGCATCCACGGCAATCTAATAACCTCATGTACAAAGGACATAAAATATCATGCTGTAAAGCTTTATTGTTGGAATGAAACAAAACACCCAAATCGGTGTGTGTATTTTACTCTTAAATATGACAAAATATAGATGGAGAAAATTTAGCCGATAACCAACTGTACTGAAAAGTGTTTTCAGCGGTGGACTAAGGGGGCAGCAACGAGCATGCTTTCCAGCTTCGCTCATAGACAACAGGTGAAGAAGGAAAGCTGCCATGTTGAAGCTGAGTTACGCCTGTAAACGCATGGACAAGCCACGCAAAGATGAGATTATAGACTTTTGGCAAATCTCTCTTAACAACATGCTGATGTCCAGCAATAAAAAAGGGTTCAATGATATAGTAAATATTTTCACTTTGGCAAATTTTGCTTGGGAAACCTTGTCAATGTGCAGTCAAAATGCCTCTCAGTTGTTATCAGTGTAAAGGCTTGTGACTAGCATCACACAAGATTACATTCCTGGATGATACATCCATTTCAAAATACTTAACTTTTACTTATGTTCATTTTGTCACACGGACACAGAGCAGCTGTAGCTGGTGCCACCTTCAATCTCAATCCCAACCAAGAGAATATATCACGCAACCAAAAACAAAATTGCTTAGCTAAAAGCGTCTTCATGCGATGAGATTCAAGGAGTCAGTTCAAGTTCTGCACGTTTTCATGCTGACTCACTGTCATGTGAATTGCATGTACTGGGTTATAATGATTGCATAAAAGGATTACAACATTTCAATTTCACTCCAGTTTACCAATGTATGGCTGAAACTGGACAACTTTGCTGGCACATCAAGTTGGAATGGTGATAACACAGTTTTGCTACAGGTTCCCGGTTATCAAAAAAATAAGACACCCTCCAGCCTTCAGAATTGAGTATTTATCTATAATGGAGTATAAGGGGCAGATAATAGGCTCTGCTGCTCAGGCATCATGTGGAAGCTAATCAGTGATGCTTGACTATAAGGTCTGTCTCCTTCTCTCCGTGTTTCACTCTCTGTCTTCCTGAAGGTGTATAAACAGCAGAGAGAGCACATTAGAGATAACAAAAGGACCAATGCCATCTTCCTTTTTGACACATACGGTAGAATTAAGATGCAAAGAAATTCACATATGAACATGATAATCCTTATAGATTATCAAGAAGAACCCACTTCAAAATCTGTAAAAAACAACAACAAACAAACAAACAAGAATTTCACACTCGTTTAATTCTACTTAAACCTTGAAATTCAATAGCAAAAGCAATGATGATATTGTTTGACTGCAGCCACAATGTCTGTGCTATGTGGTCATTTGACAATTTGAGCATATGCTTTCACAAATTGACAACTGATAATTAAAAACAGATATTCTGGATGCTTTTCTGCACAAAGCAAAAGCTGCGTATTTGTTAATAATCCCTCTGCTCAGCTATACAGTCTGCTTCCCACTGGAGTAAGCTTCAGTTGACCAAACCATTTCTGGTCTATCAAGCTATATTGCCATGATGGCAGAAATTAAACGGGTGAGAAAACAGATAGAAGCTCCAACTGATACACAGCCACTCGGGGAAACCATTATTAGGCCATGCTGTGAAAAGCAGACATCACTCAGCACACTGCTAATGTAACAGCCCATTTCTGCCCAGAGCCACTGCATTAGCTGCATGTACCTAAAGGAAAAATATATACAAGGCCCATCTGAAAAGGTGCTAAAGACACCCATAACATAGGCAATAGCTAAAGGTAAGGAAAATGGTAGCATAAGTTTGTCCGTCTGGTTATGAATTATGGAAGAGCTACCTGTCATCTTTGCTTTGTGGCGGCGCAGGCCTTCGGAGATTCTGGGCAGTGACAGCATACACAAGCCTCATTTACAGAAACCAGAGGGATTGTATGACAGCACAGACACATATATTTTTAATGACCCATTATCACAGTGAAATTGCATCAGCCCTTTTGGCAGCGAGCGTGGCTGCACCTTGGCACAAGCTGCATACAGTCCATTAGGCCTCTATCCTGGCAAAGAGCATTTCTCTACAGATTGAAAGAAGGGAAGTGTTGGGCACCTCAAAAGACAAGGGAGAGGAGGAGGACAATGACACTGGAAGCAGGGAGGAGACGAGACACGGTATGGGATTGGCTGCTTTTCCTCCCACATTAAACTGCATCATTTTTTCACATTTATTTTTGCTTTTGCTTTATCATCATCTTTACTGCTTGACTCCTGCGATAGTGTACTCGTTGGCACCTGTGACAACTAGCAAAAGCCATTACACCGACACAACAAGCACTCCAAATCTCATCAACTCAAAAATTAAGCCGCAGATTGTCGGATCCAGTCCTCCCACTCCTCAATGTACTCCCAAAGTGTAAACAACAACCGCACACTCAAATCTGACGGAGGCAGTCTTTGCATTTACACATCCTTGGACATGTCTCTGCAGCCCCGTATCAAAAGCTCATTCCATGCCACGAGTTCACGGCTTTTATTAGGTTACCCACACTGACTGCAGTGTATGCACTGAGGCAGTCAGGCAGGGGAGCGTTATTTGTGTGGGATGCAGCAAGTCATGTACCAGGGTGGCCCCAGGCATAATCTTACTCTCCACTGAACATCACTGATGAGTCAACAATCAGCCCCCGGGGTCAACGTTTTTATGATCACACTCAGCGGCACTCTGTCTCTCTCTTTCTCATTCTTGTTCTGTGGGTCTCTGTCTCGCTCATTATCACTTTCAGCTTTTTTTTCCATTCTCTCCAAGACTTTCAAACTGAGTGAGGCTCTATCTGCTTCCCTCTCGCACCTAGGCTAACTGTCTTTCCCACTCGCAGCCTCTACAGTCTCTCCCTCTTCTGCTCTCTCTCACTCATTCTCTGTCCAACTTGTTACAGCTCAGATTTATTACTGCAATCTGTCAGTGCTCCTGTCTCGCCCCCTGACACATTCTGTGGCAACCATTATGCATATGTTGTTGTTAGTATAATATAGACATATTCTTGTGCTATAAAAAGCCCTGGGCAGACATGGAAATGACTGAGTGTTGTGGCTATGAACTCATATTCACCAATGATTCATTATGAAGATCCTTAAGGTAAGAAACTACGTTATGATGAAATGTAACTTCAGGCAAACTAAAGCACATAGTAAGCACAATGTCGGGCCCATTAAAAATAAAGTGGCAACTGATTGCTATATAACCTCGTTACGATTTGGCATGAAGATGTAGGTAGTCAAAATATATTATTGCAGCATATACGAAGTAAAGCTTTAGCAACACTTCAATTTCCAACTTCTGAGGTTTTAATGGGTTAAAAATGGTAATTGTCACCTATCTGGAATTTTAATGAGATCTTTATGGGCTACAATTAGAGTACATTTTGCACAACTTATCCACAAAGTTAGCAAACTTTAGGGAAGGGGCACCCTGGTAGGTCACTGCATAGAGAGCACACCACATATTGTTACCGTGGCGGTGCTGGTTTGATTCCGACCCACACCCTGTGCTGCATGTCATCCCCTGTCTCCCCAGTCTTTCCTGTCTATCTCTACTGTCACTTTTGAATGAAGCAGAAATGCCAAGAAAATGATCTTTAAAAAAAGAAAAAAGAATGATAATAATTAGGGAAAATGTTGCTACGTCTGCGAATATCTCACGCATAATCAAAATCTAACTAGGAAAACCATTAGCCTGGCAAAAGAAAAAGAAAATGAAGGAGAAATAAACAGTGCACAAGAAATAATATGTAGGGTTCCACTAATTGGGAGAATCTGACTCACCGCTGAAGCCATCAAACATTCACCAATGGGGGGGCAAACTGAAGAAACGTACCCTCCAGGCTAAATACTTACTGCTTAGTCTAAATACAAAAATCAATTTGCCTAAAAGAATGGTTTGGCATATCTGAATCACTGATAGGTGTGCTTGTGTGTGGGTGTGTGCATGTGTGTGGTACAGGTACACCGAGTTCTGTTTATCAAAATCCCCTACCTGTCAGCCAACCTGCTTCTCTCTAAGCAAACAGCACACCCTGTTAAAAAGTCTAAAACCAAAAAAAGTTACATACTAGCCACTGAACTTGGTGTAAATAAAAGAGAGCGTACTCCTGTGGGGCAGGGTATGTTTGTATGTTTACAAGCAGTGCCCAAGGCAAAGGTTGGCTGCCACAAATTATTCATCTCTTTAAAAAAGATGCAGGGTTATTGTTTGAAATATGACTACAACTATTATTTCTGACAGGATAATTAAACACTAAAGGGCAAGAGAGATGCACATTATACCTTAATGACATCTGAATGGTGCAAAATAAAATAAGCAATGCACAGAGAATAATATTAATGTTGTGTTACCAAGAAATGATGGGTCACAAATGAAATATGGACCCATTTTATTCACTATGCTTGCAGTGCTTCATGCACTAGAGCATGGTGCCAGCTCTGTTTATTATCCTTTTTATGATCAACACTTGTGATACAGCATATGAATGCTCATCAAAACATGTATGCACTTGTAAACCTCACTGGAGAAGAGCAACAAGCAAGTATTTAAAATGTAAATATACTGTATGTCGGATAGGGCAAACAGGAAGAACTCAAATTTATTTGTATTATAGAGGTGATGTTTCAAGTCGAATAGCAATGTGATGCACTGTGATGGTATGGATGGATGTTCATTGTTTGCATGCATATGTTAGTATATCAAGTGTGAAATGTGGCGTGGCAAAATGAGGTCCAAGGGAAAACCTAGAGTGAGCTAAGTGACTAACCACAGGATTCATTCAGCTAGCCAGAAAGCCATGGGAAGCCAATCTATACATAGTGTACTGTGATGTCTATGTGTGAAAAATACATGGCAACTACTTAAACAGCCAAGTAAACATGTACAAATTCCCAGTACAGTAGAAGACTTGGGAAACACATGGGCTCAGTAAGTTATAATTTTAAATCCATGCATGCAAACCTCTTGTGATCAAAAACTGTAGGATGAACTGTAGGCTGACAGTTCACACCGGCTTTTACCACTCTTACATATTCAAATTAAATTCTATACACGAGGAGCATATGATTTAATTTATTTTAAATGTGCTGCTTCCAAGTATAAAGCTGTTCAATTTTCTGAGAAGTAACTCTTAAGTGTTTGCAAAATACTAAAAATGTGCGAAGCCACTTTTAATATATCTTTGCTAAGGTCTGTCTAATCCCCTGCAACTATACAATGAAAGTAAAAGACATCCATCCATCCATGTAATGCTGTCAGCTCTCAGGTATTAATCCCTCAGGTTGCAGGGCCAGAATCATGAGATGATATTTCCCCCTGACCTTCTCCTGCCAGTTCAACCAGCTTGACACAATATCTCAAAGGCTTATGGCACGCGACAGGTCATATGAGGGACAGACTTAGACGCACATTTGATATGATACCCTAGGCTTACACATTTCAATTACCTCTACATTGGACACTGAAATGTGATTTCTGCTATCACATTGCCCATAGGTTATACTCAGCTGCCAAGCTGGTACACAAAAATCGAAGAGTCCCCTCAAACACACACACACACACACACTATCTCTCTCTCTCTCTGTCTCTCTCTCTTTCACACACACACACACACACACACACACACACAGTCTTACAGGGACATTAAAAACAGTGGATCCTCTCACCAGATAAAGCACTTTTTCAACTTCATGTCAACTTACCTGATTAAGTAAATAATAAGTGATCAATTGCTACTTTCCTCGCAGCATCTTAGCACGAAGACAAAATTAGTTTCATCCATTAGCATTCATGAAAAACATGACACTCTTCACATTAAGCTCGGAGGAAGCCCAGCCCAACTCCAGAGACGGATGAGAGCGTCTTGTATTTCACAGCTCGGGATACGATGTTGCTGTGCAAGCCTTCAGTATAATATTTTATTTTGCTACCACATCAAATATTCAAATATTTCCAATCTTACACATGAGAGGTGCTCGGTTTAGATAATTTTAGATTTCATGCTGCAATATTTGGGGCTTTTAAGTTCACAGCTCTACTGTAGTTGCAAAGCATACTGCACTATTTCTAACTGGAAATACAGTTTTAAATGTGTTCAATCACAGCTGCGGATCCCACTTGCTTTGTTAGAGCTCCACTTAGAATATATTTCCCTCAAGCCATGCCGCAGCAAATATCTTGTTCATCATCAATGGCACTTTTCAATAGCCTCTGCGACTGCACTCCATGAGTCCCCCTGGAATAAATTCACTGGCCCAGGTGGGAATGCTGCTTGGTGACTTCCACACTCCATTAGGCTTTTTCTGGCAGTTTAAGCAGACTGCAATTGTATGTAATATTTATAAAAGAAAACCTGTGGGTTCCTGGACTCCCTGAGCAACGAGAGATGGCAACAGAGGATCTAAACTGTCGGGCTGGATCATCACACAGGGGATTAATCTGTGTTTCGTAAGCACAGGGCTTTACTGAATAAAAATCTCTGCCTACGATTTCGTCGGCTCTTTATGACTAACATGGAATATTGAGCAGAAGTGCATCATGGTCCTCTGAAGATGTACTGCTGAATTATGTATATACAGAGGCGCTTGGATAAACTGAGCAACCGTGCGTTTGCTTGCTCCATCTATTCCCCACAGCACTCCACTGCTTGACCTTCCTCTCCATTACCTACGGTATAGGGCATTTTTCATGTCAACACAATCAATTTTTGTTTGCCCTGATCCTATTCCGCTTTCACGCCTCTTGCCGGAGCCCTCAGCCTGCCATTGCTTTGGTTGTGTTTCAGCTCATGTATAAGATTGGGGACCTGCCAGAGGGAGCGCACTGGTTTCCCAACAGTCTGCTTGTATGGAGTACATACATACTGTATCTACGGTTCAAACGTGATTGCATTGGCCAAACAGTATAGCAAGTAATAACAGTGGCCTTCACTGACCTTGTTTGTATATTTACTGTGTAGCCATTGGCTTGATTCTCTGCCAGTTCAATTGTCAGATATGAAGTAAGTATGCAGGGACTGCATACTAATATGGCAATAGACTCACATTTAACCTGAGCTTCTGAGGCTGTAACCTTGAAACATACCATTCCAAACTTACAAAACTCTGAAATGTATGCTATGGAAATGAAGCACTACAGGGAAATGAATTATGCAAGTCTGAATGTTTTGTTTGGTAGTGCACTGTGAGCCATGACCAGCTTTGTAAGAAAACCTCAATTTCTTCAGAGACATTAACTGCTTCTCCATCCTCCTCATTAACCCAAAACTCGCAGAAAACACAAACAATCATCTCTCTCAAACTCTCTGTCTCACTTTATGTTTGAAGAAATATCTTTCTGGATTTCCACACTACATGCAGTACCTGAACAGGCCGTATGTAAGTCCTCTTTTCAAAACAGTGAAAATAATGACTGAAATGCTTACCAAAGTCCCCTGGGACAAAGATGTCATAGATGCAGGTCTGGCCTTTGGTGTAATTATGAGGGTAGTTTGGGGACAGCACAGTCCCCTCTGATCCTGTGGAGTGACCTCCGCACGGAGCTGTGTGGATAGGAGGGGAAGCAAACAGAGAAACACATTTTACAACTGTGAAACAACCAGGTTACAATACCTGGGGAAATAAGGCAATAAAATACAATCAGCAAATCCATTCTAACTGGCACAAGTGCACAGGTAAGCATTTCATACAGGGAAATAGGATGGGAAAAAGTCACCTTTGAACTTTTAACTGCTGACAAAAATCATTTTGGCCAGCCTACCCAAAAAATGACATTTGAGGGACACTTTTGAGACATTTTCAACAGTAAAGTGAGCAATACAAAGACCCAGAAAGAAGAGTGAGTTGTGTTCACAGGCTTAAAATTCTGCAGGGAGCAAACAGCCAGGGAGGAAAAGTACTTTCTGCCTTCAAACAAACTAAAAACACCATCAATCAACAACTCTCACAAACACAAAACTTTCACAATCCTGCACCTGAAATAAGCCCATAATAACCACCAGCATGTTGTGGGAGTTTGAACCATTTTAACTAAGACAGGCTTCCAATCAGCAGATGGTTCTGTAATAAAGCAGTTAATTGAAATGTTCACTGGAAAGAAAGTATTTTCAATAATAATAAGAGAGGACTATGCATTAATGGAAACTTACTGCATGCATAACAATGCCACTTCTGTCTCCCAAGCCCTCTGCTCTCAGTAGAAAACATTACATTGTGTTTTTGCTGTCACAGTTTATTGCCAACACAGGAGTTATATATGGAAGCCCCTATCCAGGAGAAAGGCACAGCTCCTGGCCTTTATACCAGCAGCTCCAAACAAAAACCATTAAACTTTCCACCATACCCTTACATGCTTTCATCTCAAAAACATTTTCCTTGCGCCATCGTTGTAGTGTTGACAATGATTCAATTGGCCACTGGGTTCATTAATATCAACTGTGGTCTGTCCTGCACCTGCGTCGCATCTCGGCATCCTATCTTCAGCCGTTAATGATGTAGCTAATTTGCCAAGAGGCCCCCTAATGCAGTTGCCTCAGACCTCACGGACCAGCAGGTGGGGGAGGCTCGACTGTAAACAAACACACTCTCATTTGTCGGAGGGAAGCTGTCACCAGCTGCTCCGAACCCCATGTGGCCAAAACAATGCACATGTCACTGCTTTTTCATTGAGCAACGCAGGGGAGAAGGAACACAAGCGAGCAGAGGAACTACTGCAGAAAGATGAATCAGCAATTAATCTAGGTTTGGTTGTTGGAGGAGCATGAGGCATGTAATCAAACATACGTGTTGACGGCAAGTGGGAATCAAATCCAAGTTTACTGCAGGTGAGTAATACTAACAAGAGGAAGCGAAAGCAAAATGCTTTAATGGCTTCAGGCTGGCAGGTGAGTGTGGCGGTAAAGAGAAGCAGCGACACTGCAACACCATATACCAGCATAATCTGAACATTCAGAAAAATGTCATTGTCATTATGAGACAATGTACATATGATGTTTGAGTAAAACTGACTTTCAATTCAAGCAATTCAAGATGTACATCTCCCTCAAAATTCAAATATTGACTCGCCAAATTTAGGTATAAGTTTATATCCAATCTACTAAGTGATAAAAGAGAATCTCAAATAGAAAGGTGGTTGCAAGTAAATGGCTGGCAATTTCTATTTACATTGTGAACTGATTGGACTGGAAGGGTATTGACCCAGCCTTGCAATCCACTTCAGTAAGACAGACATGGGCTGATGGAACAGTCACAGCACAATAGATATCCAACATACTGAATGCTCTTCTAATGTACTGAAAAGTGAACGTGAGAAATTCTCTTCATTTATGAGGAGACAGGTGAAAACACTATCCAGAGTGCTGTTGATGTGTATTCAGTGAAGTTACAAGGAAACTATACAGGTAATGAATAGCTCCTTTGGTGTAACAGTGGGTGTCCTTCTTTCCTCCACAACTTGCCCGCTGCTGAAAATGAGAGCGGAGTTCTCATTCAACCTGGCCTGATTAAACACTTCATGTATAAAGAGATGTATAAAAAATTATGTAAAACTACTTAGAGGGAGAGTACTGGGCTGTTATCATGAGACTCTTCACATGTTCAATCGCTTTTCTCCTTGACATTGTGATTACAAAGATACCGAAAAGCTCTGTGAAAAACATTGCACTGTAGATTTTGCTGTGAATAGTCGACAATATCCACTTGTCCATCTTGGGTGTATGCTCTTTGTGCTGGGCTGTTCATTTGAGCATATATAAACTGGCAAGATGTAAAATTGTAAGAAATCTTTATGTTTATAGTAATATTTAAAAAATGTTTGGTAAACAATTAAAGTAATGCTTCTGCATATGCTCAATTTACTTTCAGTATTTATTGACATTAATAAAGCATGCTCAACTGTGCTTGACTTTAACTTAGCCCTTTATTAAATTAACACTTTTGTAAATATGTTTATTTCATGATTTCTTGATCAGCAAATATTAAACCATAATTAATTACCCTTAACCCTTAATAAATAATACATTTTGCAACATCTGATGCTAATGTCCAGTTAAAGTAAAGTAAAGTAAAGATATACTCAGGTATACTCAGGTGTGTATATATATATATATATATACACACACACACACGAGACACAAAAAAGTAGATGAAAAACT